>ML787499.1:266079-278589 GCA_009831015.1 Picea engelmannii
TATTAAATGTGAAAGAGAGATTACAACCATGGCCTTGATGTCATAAGGTCCCTTCCAACTGTCCTTCGTTCCCCACACACTTTCACTCCAAGAATTCTGAGAGCACAGATCTGATAATATTCACAATCTATCTTGACAAAGTGTCTCATCTAGCCAAGCTAAAAATATCCAAAGCTCAATCCAATCCAAGCTAATCCCAAAAGATCCAAAGCTAACCAAAGCTAACTTTCTCCATGAGAGCTCCTCTCCTTTTATAAGTTGAAGAGGATAAGGTGAGGAGGTTAGGATGATCCCACTAAATCATGAAAGCGAGTAAGATCCAATCCATTCGGATGCCACCTCACCATGGAAGTTTCTCCTTCTAGAAGATTCGAGAAAACGCTCATTTTTCCCACGTGTAAGCATTCTCGCACCCTGCCTATAATGCAACCTGCGAACCTCTCGCAACCCAGCTATGGTGCAACCTGCGAGAATTAGTCATTCTTGCACCCTGCCTATATAGAAACCTGTGAACTTCCTTTTTTATAAGGTTTTTCCAAAGGAAAATGAAACTTCTTTTCTCAGGAAAAGTTCTTCTCCCTTCTCTCTTCAGGACCTCAGGTCACTGACTCCTCTGAAGGAAACAAATAGGTTTACATCATTAATGGTCATAGGGATGGTGAAAATAATGTGTAACATCTATAGTTTCTACTCTTTTAGGGTCAATTCTAATTCCATCTTGAAATACGACGTGACCCAACAGCTTGCCTTCTTGCATAGTGAAATGAGACTTCTTAGGATTTAAGGATAGACCAAACCTGCGACATTTTTCAAATGTCTATTTGAGATGAATCAGATGGTCTTCATCCGATTTAGAAAAAATAGTAAGATCATCCAAATAGATGACTACAAATTTGTCTCGTTCGCCAACGAAAGCAATATCCATTGTGCGTTGAAAAGTAGTAGCTGCATTCATCAATCCAAATGGCATTTTATCGTACATAAATGTGCCCCAAGGAGTGGTAAATGCGGTTTTTTCTTTATCGAGATCACTGATGACAATTTGATTGTAACCTGAAAATCCATCAATCATTGAAATCCTATTAGCTCCTACTACTTTTTCAAGAACATGGTCCATTTTAGGTAAAGGATAATTATCCTTGAGAGAAGATTTATTAAGATTTCTGAAATCGACACACAGTCTAATTTCCCCATTTTTCTTTCTAACCAGGACCAGATTAGCTACCCAATCAGAATATCTTAGTGGTACAATTATCTTAGCATCAAGGAGTTTTTTTACTTCTCATTCGATAACAGGTAATAAAATAGGGTTAATTTGTCGGAGTTTTTGTTTAAAAGGTTTGACACCAGGTTTGAGGGGTATCTTATGTTCGACCACAGAAGTGTCATATGTTTTCAGTTCTTCATACGACCATGCCAAAATGTCTTTGTATTTTCTTAACAACTCCGTGTATTTATTTTTATTTTCTGTTGATAGATATTTGGATAGTTTAACCATTCAGGGATTTTCTTTAGTTCCTATATTACAATCTTCAACCTCCTCTGGTTGGGGTTGTAGGGTGGTTTTTGAAAGGATATCATCTTGATTAAATAGTCTTTCCAAAGGGATTAGACCCTTGGGAATCTGGTTGTTCTTGAGAATGAGCATTCCGTGATTTGCAATTTTATCATGAAACTCTTTAGAATCCTCCCCCTCTTGCATGATCCAAATGGGATCATTTTGGTTTTCTTGATCAGTATGCATTTCTGCAAATTCATCTAATGATTCTAGAAACTTTCAAAGATGCTCATCGTCTTCAAAGACCTGCCAATGCTGTATGTTATTTGGTATCGAAGGGTGATGTCTCATTTGTATGTGATACTTTAATTTAAAAGCAGTTGGGGGTGTGAAAGTTGATGCATCTTTGGCTAAAGCATCGACCTGTTGATTTTCATACCTTGGGACGAAATGAAAATTCACATAGGAGAAGAAGTTCTCAATTAAATCCTAGACACAATTCTTATAGGACCATAATCTAGGATTCTTGGCTTGGTACTGCCGATTCACTTGTTTTATAATTAACTCGGCGTCACCAAAGACTTCGAGTTTCTTAATTTTCATCCTCCTAGCAGCTTCTAATCCTAGCACTAAAGCTTCATACTCGCATACATTGTTTGTACCATCCACATTCCATTGAAGCCTATATGAAAAAGGAATTACAAATTGATCATCGGGAGCCACAAGGAGTACTCTAGCTCCGGCTCCAAGGAAAGATGAGGCACCATCAAAATACATTTTCCATACACCAGTGTTATATACATTTTTCTCTATTTCTTTTTTTTCAATTTTTTCTTCTATACAATTATCGTCTATATCTACTTCAAAATCCTCATCAATAGATAATATACAATTTCCTAAGTCTTGGTCGGCAATATAAACTAGATGATTGTTCAGATTATGTGGATCACCTACAGTAAATGCCAACCTAGTCTCTCTGTAAAGACGAGTGTATTGTCCTTCGAAAACTGGAATGGTAGCATATGTCATATACAGTTGGAGAGACCCTCCAAGCTTAGCACCCCATGATCTAGATAATAGCATACCATACTTTAGAGGGATGTCAGTGACTACTACATCCATAAGAATACTTTTAGTAGGTATTTGAGCCAAACCTACCACTAGGTCTTTAATCATACCTATGCATTTGAATTTCCTCGAATCAAAATAATATAAGTCACCATAGGGCCTTGTGATTTCAAGACCAAGTTTTTCCATAATTTCCTTTGGCATCACATTGTGGGAAGCTCCTGAATCCAATATACAGTTATGTAGAAGGTGGTCAAACAGGGTTAACGTAATATAAAAGGGAGCCACAGTGTCTCTCACACCTTCGAAGTGTGG
This sequence comes from Picea engelmannii, assembly GCA_009831015.1. Lineage (NCBI taxonomy): Eukaryota > Viridiplantae > Streptophyta > Pinopsida > Pinales > Pinaceae > Picea > Picea engelmannii. The sequence goes on from ML787499.1 coordinate 268,961, forward strand.
ACCAAAGACTATGTTTGGTTTATCATCTTCTAAGTTGATGACGTCGGCTTGGTTTTCGTCTTCGGAAAAGTTAATCATCTTGGCAATTTGTTTTCTGTATATGGGATTTTTAGCTAATTCAAGAAGGGGAATAGGAATTTTGATTCTATTTATTTCATTTTCCAAATTAAAATTTCCTATGGCCTTGTCATTTTCGATGTTCGGGGTTTCCATTCCTTTCTTTTAAGCTTTTTGTTGTGATGTGGACTTGTTTTCATTTATAGTAGCTTGTGTCTTCACAGGGAGTGTTTCCACTAGTTCTGACTGAACATGTTGTGTATCAGCTGTGTTTTTTTTCGCAGGCTGTTTATCAACAACTTTTGGAGTTGCCTCATCGGTTTCGTTTCTTGGCAGAATATTTTTTGTTGAAACATTTGGGAGGATTTTGTTCCTTGGTATTAAATTATATTTTCCCTGTAGTTCAGCTATGATATCATCTGCGATATCTTGATATGTGAAATATTCAGACATATTATTGCTAACATTGTCTTCTGATGTAATTTCTTTATTTAAAGATCTTTCATAATCCTGTCTCGATAAATAAGGTGATTTATTATCGTCGCCAAGATTATTAATATATTCATCGATTTCTTCAAAATCTCCTAGATCTTCCTCTCCAATGAAGTTTTCACTTTTGAAGGGTGTTGGAATTTTTTGATCTTCATTTTTAATTATTTTCTGTGATCCCTGAGGATCAGGATTTCTTCTAAAATCTTTTCTGTGGAAATTATCTCTTTTCGATTTCTCTAGTTCCATTTTTGAGATCTTGGTTGAAATTTCTCTAATAACCCTAGCCATATCGTCTATTCTATCTCCCGAGGATTTCCTCGATCCTAAAGGTCCACCTTATTCTTTGAATTTCCTATTTTCTTTGTTTCCAGTTTCAGTCTTTGCTTTTAATTTCTCTGATGCCATCATGTTTGATTCAATCTCAAGTGCATCATCCTGCATTTTTGTGAGATCTGTTGATCTCCTTTCTCTCAATAATAAGGAGAATTCGGGATCAAAAGTGCCATCAAAAGTCACTTTTGCTGCGGGTTGTGAAGGTTTAACTTCAACTGGGATTTTATTATACAACTTGTTGAACCTTTGCGTGAATTCTAGAACTAATTCAGAGTTTTTCTTTTTAAGGGCTCTAAATTCAGTCAAGTAGTAGAGGTGGTCCTTCCTCTCTCCCCATTGTCTAATAAAAGTGCTTTCAAGTTCTTCATAAGATATTAAAGATCCAGCTACTAAGGACCGAAACCAGGTCCTCACCTATCCTTTGAAAGTTTGAACGAGGAGTCTAGAATAGACATCCTCGTGTTCTATTCCGAGGATGTCAACAAATTGATAAAAAAAAATTATATGTTCTTGGGCAGTCAGATCCCCTTCCCCTGTAAATTTCAGAAGACTTTTCATATAATTCTTGGGGAGATCATGAAGAGGAATGGGAAGAACAAGGGGAGCATATCTAGTAGCTACTTTAGTAAAGATTCCAGGAATCGTCACTTGACCACCTCCAGGGGCACCACCTCCAGCTCCAGCACCTCCTTGTGCAGCCATGGTTAGATTTGAGGCTGAAGCTCGGAATGTGTGAGGAGAAGATTCTCAGAAATCTGGGGAGGAAACTTTAGAAAATGAGAACGTATCGTATGAGAGGGGAAGTGAAAGTGATCTTTCAAGAGTTTCTAAAACATTTAACTGCGTAAAGTCAGGCTGACATATAGTATATGTGGGTAAAAAGACTTGTTTAAGTGATTTTCATGATTTTAAAATCTTTTCCGGATCAGAGACTGGCGAGGTCTGCTTGTTGTCCGGGTTTTTTCTGGTGTTCTTTTGGCTAATAGCTAATTTAGTTATCGTGGAGTCGCCAAGTGAAAAATATTAATATCCTTAGAAGGTTTTCTATCTTTGTTCACTATCGAAAACATAAAATGTCAATGTCGTTCTTCCCAGGGAAAAGATTCGTTTCTTTGATCCTCAACAATGACACCAAAAAGATGTTGTTCCTGAGTTTATACTTTAAGGCTGTAAAGTATACCGTCAAGGCATCCGTAAATTTTTAAAGGAAAAATTTGAGAATAAGAATTGAAAAGAAAGGGTAAATAAAAATAAGTTTCTCAATTGTCTCTGTCTAGCTTCCTGTTGTTCTTAGATGCTAATATCTCTCTCAATAGCAGCTCATGAATGTTCTAATTCGAGCCGGTTAGTTGTTGTTTGTAAGATGGTATTAAATAGATTCAAGGTAATACTAGTTTGATCTTGAAGGCCAGGTTCAATGTTGGGTTGTCTGCTACTTGGAAAAGTCATGGAGGATAAGATTTTATTTAATTGTGAAAGAATTTTAATCAAACGTTACTTCAAACTTTCCAGAGATGAGAATAGGAAAAACAATTTTGAAATTCAAAACACTAACATAAATACATTCGAGGTCGTTTCCTGGATTTGTAACAATTTGAGAATTATAAAATAACATATAAGTATTACAGAAAAATATGAGGCTTTAATCAAGAAAGAATCTCAAATTTCGACAGATAATAATGAAAGAAAACGAGGTTTCTAATGAAAATGTAAGTATTAAGGTTCAAATGATTAACAGGTCTTGAAATTACTGATAGCAATTTCAGAGGAAAAGCTGTAAATAATTTGAAATCCAAACCAATCTGAAGCAAAAATCAAAGATGTAGATAAATTCAAATTGATTATTCATTAGAAAAACATTGAGCGAAAAATACAATAAAGTATAGTAAACAACGTTGAAGAACACATAGCTACAAATTTGCAGGATTCAGAATCTCGTTTGTAATGTATATTATGATGGATTGGAAAACTGTTAATACAATCGGCTCTCTCCAAAAAAAATCAAAATCCCTTTCTCAGTCTTTAGAAAATACATTTATACATTTTCGTCAAAATTTTCTCGTTGGTGACTAACCAACTTCCTAATATTACAGTTACATATAAAAATAATGTTAACCATTTACATTTTCTTTCTAATTTCTAATGATAAAAAAAATTTAAAAAAGACGTTTTTAATCTTGCGTTGATGAACTTCCTTTCTCCGCTTCAATACACTGAATACACTTTCCCAAAAATTTCACAAAAGTTCTGGGAGCATCTGGTATCTCATTTGCTTAAAACAAGAAAAATATTTTCTGTAATTCAGGAAAACGATTTTCTATCATCTTCTCTGTGAACTTAATAGTTTGCAACTTTAGGTTCAGTGTCACCATCCATTTGTTGATTTCTGTGATATTGATTAATTTAATTTTTGGAATCTCTATCTTCATTTCCTCCAGCTCTTCTTTGAACCTTAGCTGGTGCTTGGCAATATTAATCTCACCTAATAATTCGAAACAGTCATCTGTTCCAATATTCAATGAAGCTCTTTCTAAGAGATCATAAATTCCCTGGCAATCATCATTGACCTCTCTGGTTATTCTTTTATATTCAGCCAGGTTTTCTTCCCACACTTTAAGTATTATTTCCCCTTTAACCAATTCAGAAATGGATAATTTATGAATCCTTCCAACTTCTTCCTTTGTTGAGAAGGCTATTGCCTTTTGGAAAGTCGTTCTAGCTGCTTTCGCCTCCCTTTCCTTCTAGAAAACATTCTCCAAAGATTTATTTGTTTCTTGAAAATAGTTATGGACTACTTCCAGATTCAAAAACACTTTCTGTTGTTCTTCTTCTATTTTCAAATATATCCCTAATGCTTGTGTCCTAAATTTTTCAAGTTCTACTACTTGATTAGTAATAGAAATAATTTTATCTTGTAAATGTTTAGTTTCTTCTCCCAGCTTTTGGACCTATGCCTATGTGACCTGTATTATTTGTTTTGCCTCCTCTAAGTATTTATTCATTTTCTGAATTTCTTGCATATCTTTTAGTCTAGCTTGTTCTAAACCCTTTTGTATTCCCCAACTGATATTTCTCTCAGTTTATTTTAATTTGTCCTGTAACTGAATTATTGTTTGGTCTTTTTGTTCGAGCATGCTTGTTAAAATGCCAACAAAATATATATTTGCTGATGCTATAGCACCCATTGTACCTGCTAACTCCATAGAAAATTCTCCATCTTTAAACTTCTTTCCATCTATAATGACCCTATGTTTCTTAATCATCCCCTCTCCTCTTGGATGAATTTCCTGTTTCAAGACTGCTCTTCTCTTTTTACTGAAAAAATAATCTGATGGAGGGATTTCATCTCTTGAAATTGGCTCTAGATCACTGACATATAAATCTCCTTCATGGGGGGTTCCATAAGTTGACTGCAATGGAGTTAAGGAGGTGATAGAACTACCGATCTCTATTGATGTTGTTCCTCCTATGTTTTCTGGAACATCCTTAATGATTTCTGGAGTTGTTTCCAGCTCTTTTCCCCTTTCTGTCTCCGATTCTTTTGTTTGAGAACCCTCTGTGTCTTGGGAAGGTATCTCAGTATTCTTCAACTTGCCTTTGGTATTTTCTTTATCCTGTGTATTAGTTTCAAACCCTGGAGGGGGCCCTTCCTGTTCTGGTGGTGGGGTTGAAATTTCACCCTGCAAACTCTTAGGCAGGAAACTTCATCGATGGCTCTGAAAAGACACGAATCTAGTATGTGAGTCAGGTGGCATGGCTTATACTCTATTCAGTACTTCTTCATAAGATTTAACATCCTTAAATACATCATCCCGAAAAAGAAAAATTTAGGCCTTAGGGATAAAAATTTAAGAACTATTTCAACACCTACGATGATGTTGAGAAGGGGATGTGAGGATACAAGGTAGCTTCCATCCAGAATGGTGCAGTGTGCCTAGCATGCTAATTAATAGCAGGAAATATAGTAAGGAAGAATAAACACACACAAGTCACAGGGTTTGCTGTTGACCTCGCAGGGAAATGCATGGAAGGCCTACAGATGAACTGGGTGAAGTACCTAGTTAATCAACTAGAATTAGACTGTCGTGAAGCACATGATTAGGGATATGAGTTCCACTTTAGCTGGCTCCTAATCTTCATCGCATTTATTTCTTGGGAAATTTCAGAAGGTGCAACCTTCCCAGACATTGAGCCACTTGAACCGCTTGCTGCAAAGTTAACCACACTATGGTACTTGAGCGATATGGGAAAACAATGGTATTTGAACGTAGTCTTTCATAGATATTATCTCCAACTGAAGAGGGATATCGAAGTTGAACCTCACATGAAGCTAAACACCCTACAGTGGTTCTGAGCCCTCATGAATTTCTGGGTAGATCGACACTTCATCTATATCACTATGTGAGTAGACGAGAATAAGGAGGAGATTCAGTCATACTACAAGTTCACAGAAGAGGACCTCGAGGAGATAACTAAGGACTGTTCAAAATACCTCCTTATCTCTACTAATCTTGTAGAGATTTCTGACCCCAAAATTGATAGCTTGAAGGCCACTCATAAAGAACATGACACACTCGGAACCAATAGAAGGAAGAAGATCGCAGAAGTCCAAGACTTAAGGAGCGCATAAGAAAAAACCACTTCAGTATCACCTGGTCGAGGGGGTGATGACGAAGTAGAAGAGATAAATGGAAATAAAGATGAGAATAAGTAAGGTGAAGTAACACCACCTAGAGATGAGGCTGATCCCTTGAATAAGAGGAAGGTTTCTCCCCCGAAACCCTCTTCCTGAAATAAATCCAGAGCCACCTTGACCAAGATGTAGACTGTGCTCACCGTCAATGACTTTGACTTCATCATCACAGTTATAAATGATGCCTTGCAGGAAATCTTGTAGAAACTTGAAGCCAAGTAGGAGGAGATGTATGAAAAAATTGAGGTTGAGCTATGAGGGGTACAACAGGCTCTTCAATCTAGTCGAGCAGTGTCCACTACGGCCCTGTCGTCGGAAGAACTAGAGTTGGGAGATGAGCCAACCCAACTTCGCCAAATAGATGATGCGATCGAAGCTCACCTTCATTGTGCACAGGAAGAAATAGAACAAGCCACCCAGGCCTTGAATAAAGTGCAGGAATTAGTCATAGAACAATGCCGAGTTGCGGAGTAGTGTTGGTAGCCAATTCACTTTTTTATGATCCTATAAGCTGCCTACACCTATGTCTTGCAAATATCAAGTTTTTCGTCGCATTTTTCAAATAGATGACACTTTAATTTCTTGCAACATTTACACATTTGTCTTCATTAAGTTTTCATGACTGTAAGCGTGAAAACTTCTCCTTTCGAAGTTGTTTTTCGATCATTCTCTGAACTGTGGATATTTCTTTTATCATTATGCCTATTGCGCTTACCTTTTATTGATCATTACATGACTGGCAATATCCTTTGATCGGTTCTCATACTTCGATTGATTGTATAAATTGGTTTTATTGAAGGCATTTAGCCTTGGGATTTGCACTTGATATGACTTGCCTGATCATTGATTCTATGAAAATGCATAGGGGTTTTGATTAAATTTTTTTATATATATGATATAATCCTTATGATATTCTTTTCATAACTTTTGGCTTGTCGACTATATGAATATCATTTTGGCACCTTGATTGAAATTTTGATTATATGAATTAATACATTGGCGCATAGTTGATTTTGGGTTTTGATTTATATGTCGGATTTTTAAACATTATGGTATAAAATTTGCGCGCATTGGTTCACATTGGATTTTATTGGTTGTACACATGACTTAATGGTTGAACTATTATTATGGAGTGAACAGCTATGAAAATTGGTGGTTGTACTTGGATAATCAATATTTTGCATGGCAGACTCCACCACCTTCGCATGCTCGCATTAATGCTTATCCCTTTTGCTCGTTCATTGTTGTTTCGGGTAGCTCTGCTTTGGTATGCGTTGGTGAATTCAAACCCTACCCATACCATGTGTTTGGCTCCATGGCACCAGTCGTGTGAGTTGATCCTAATGGCAATCAAGCCTTGTTAATGTTTGACAATGCCCGCCAAGATTTGGAAGACAATGGATGGCTTACCTTCGTGAAACGTTTCGAGGGTTTTAACCTTTGTGTAGCATGACAGTTTTCCATGACCTTCGATGGTTGTCGAGCCAAGGCAGGAAATATGCAGTTAGAAGTTGATGAACAGTTTATCAGCTTAGCTATGGGGTTATCTGCCTTGGGGCAGTGTTGGTTTAAGAATTGCAAGGTCGAGGAAGTGCCATGGACATTGCTGTTTCAATCGCGCAAAGTCACCTCTTGTGATAGAGGTATGCTCGTATCTATGCTCAAACAACAATGGCATGGTTTGTCAATGATAATTAAGCAGTTCGTGACATGTGAAGGTCGATACGGGCTTGTGTTCCTCTACCACCTGCGTCTCCTTATGATTTTTATAGGGTATCCTCTAAACATGCCGTTCTATTTTCATCGGAGCTTGTATAAGATGTCAAACAAATATAAGAAGCACAAGGCTGACAACAACCTGTTTCACCGTGGGCTTATTAAGCTCATCGTTGTTCATTGTTTGAGTTTGCATGGTGACAGTTGGAAGGCCTTCATCACCCGTAATGGCTTTGAAGACACCGACCCTGTACAGGTTGATAAACCTGTGGTGATTGAAATCAAGCCCGAACCGCCTGTACCCTTGCATCTCCTACTGCCTAAACCCTCGACCAACCCTCCTATTGACTCACTCGACACTATAACTAAGAGTGAAGAGGCCATTAAAAATCCTATGAGCAAAAACCCAAGGCAAACCTGACTGCCAATGCCAAAGGGAAAAGGAATGCCTGGCTCATTTCAAGAATGGCTAGAAACAAACCAAAACCCTTTGCCGAGGTTAACCCTATAGTCCTGAGCGAGGATTCCGATTCTGATATTGAGCGCTTTATGACCAACGAATATCCCTACTCGCAAGGTTTATGTGCAGAGCCCCCTTATGATTTTGTGTCAAACCTACCTGTTGGACAACTGAGAGGGGGGGGGGGTGAATCAGTTGTTACTGAGCTTAAACAATTATGCTTCTTTTAAAACTCTTTGCAGAAACACTGAATGATGATAACAATAATGCAGAGAAATAAACAAAGGCACATTTAGCATCAGTCGCATATATGAGAAACACAGAGACAGATATTTTCCAAGGAAACCCATATAGGGTAAAAACCTCTTTTTATTTATATGATAAGTAATAATTACATTCTTTACATTATCATACATATGAGCACCAACTCATAATGAGGCTACAACCTCTGTTTAGCAAGCTGCAACTTGCTGAGAGCACCAACTCTCTGTTTTATCTAGCACCCACTAGAAGGAAGCACCAACTCCCTGGTTTCTCTAGCACCAACTAGAAGGAAGCACCATCTCCCTGTGTTCAAGCACCCACTTGAACCTCTGAGGACAACAGTCCTCCCTAGCACCTCCCAACCACCCTGAATTATTGATTTTGTATTACCCAAACTTATTATAGTGATATAATGTTCAACAATGGCTTACCAGACTCATCACTGTTCTATTGCATTTCGTTACTCTATCTGCCTCTTTGCCTTCCTACACACCTCACTTGCGTTGTCTGGTCTTCTACTTTTTATGCTCTATGCACCATCTCCATTCTCTGCACAGTTCCTCTTCTGTGCTATTCAGCTACTGCACTCTCCTCCTTCTTCACCCCTGAATCACCTTTACCAACATCAATCACAACAACCTCCAACAGCAATAGCAACAACAACAACAACAACAACAACAACAAAAACACTCTTCTCTTCTCTGTACTGTGTAATTATAGATTCTGTTCACCTTGTGCATGCAATGTTCGCAATGCCTCTGCATGGTGACTCCGCACCAAATTCCTCCACCTCTCGAGTGCTCTGCGTGATCATCATCGCGACTCTTTAGCTTCTCTGGTAGTTCAACCACGTGTTCAGCTTCACTGGGTGTTATGATGAGATTCCTCAGCCTCTCTAGCAGTTTGAGACTCTTCATCTTCTCTGTGATAGTCTAACTCACCTTCTCTTTTTTAGTTATCCCGTAGTGTCTTCGAGTCCTCTGGAAGAACCCATCAATGATTTCTGGCAGTTACATTGTATCATGCTACAGTTTCCCTGCAATCTTGTTCAAATTCATCTGCACCGTTGGATTGAATCCATGGGATCTTGCATTCATTTCGGCATTTCGGCACTTTGCTCCGTTGACCCCAAGTCAGCGAAATTGTGATCACTTGCCACATGTCCTATGATTCCATGGTCTAGATCTGGTCTTGATTCAACGACTACGATTGTATCGTGATTTTGCGATTTCACATATCACAAATTCTTCTTTGTTTCTTTTGTCTCTCCATATTGCAATTCGTGAAACTCCGACACAGAGATTTTCTGCGCTAGCTCCTTCCTCCACGTTGTTAGGCAAAATATATGTCGTTATAGTACTTGCCCAACTATTTAATTGTCAACCCGGGGTACGTAGACTGATGAAGCACATGCACTGTATATGCAGGACTGAAGTAGAACTAATCTAATCTAATCTATGTTGCTGAAATTAAACTGATCTAAGAAAGCATTGAAACACTAACTAGGAAAGCATGAAATTTCCTAAGGGAAATACAACATGTGAAGAGTTAACAACAATGAGCTCATACAATATATCAATCTCAAATCACATTACAATAGTCAAATGACAAAAC
>ML787499.1:318923-345280 GCA_009831015.1 Picea engelmannii
CTTAATAGACACATTTAGTATAAATAAGGGTCGAGGGTATGAAAACCCTAGCTTGGAGATTATTGTAACAGAGCGCTGCTCGAATGGAGGTTTCCCCCTCGAAGAGGCCTGTGAACATTGCTATCTGAATCAAAGTGTTATTTATATTGCTATTTCGTATATCATTTCTGTGTATTGTGAAGATTATGCTGGATATTTTACTATTATTCTGTCATTTCTAGCATTCATTTCTGTTCTGCATATTTTATATATCTGGTATCTTGCACTTTCAGTTTCTCAGGGGATTGTTGCATGAGGTTTTTAGATGCACCTTCTGTGCATATTTGTTTTTTGTTTTTGTTGTTTGGATTTCTTTGCTTTCCAATTTTTTCTTCGCTTGTGTGTTTTGATTTCTCCCTTATGCTTATCAGTTTGTGTCTTTGGAAATACACATACCTGTACATTGAGCTATTCAGACAAAGATAAAAGAGATTTTCTTCGCTGAAATAACTTCCAAAAATTTGTACAAACATCAATGGTATATTTATGAAATATATATCTATGTTGGAAAAGTTTGTTGTTTGAAAGAAGTTTACTGATTTCGATCTCTAAGTAAATCTTGTCATTATCATCTATTATCTTTTTACGCTGTCCCTATTCCATAAAGGAATGACTCAGAAGATGTATCCCTACCTTAGGAAGTTGTTTTTGTAAATAAAACATCTCTGCATCTAAATAGAGGACAGTCCTAAAAAATTCTGATGAGGTCTAAAAAAAAATATATGTTAAAATATCACGATTTTCAGCGTCACCCTGCTTAAATGTATATCTATGAAAAAAACAAAACAAAATAATAAGAGCTATGGGAAGTGCTTGTAAACCCACCGGGATACTGAACAGGTCTGCTGGCAGCAGGTAAATGCATGCATGGCGCCAAGAAAACTTCGTCGGGGTACTGAACAGGCCCGTTGGCAGTGAAGCAATGTCGAGTATATGAAAATTTGCAAAAAATCAACCTCTTTAATGTCCTTTATTCTCATCCAGAAATTCTTGGCAGGATACAGATGTCAGAGTGGGTTAAATGGAAACCCTGTCGAGGCTATGGACACTTGCTGGAAACAGTGGCTATGCCAACAGTATTGGAGATTTTATCTTTAATATCGTGACTTGCTAATCTTAAGATTGTTATTAGTTTTCATCTTTTAAAACACTGCTAAAAAAAAATGATTGATGATGATGTTTGTACGATTTTCTAGTTGTTATTTTTTGAGTTGGAATTATCTTTGCTATCTTAATATGAATTTCTACCTTTTGCAGAGATAACTGCTTCTTCCAGTGTGTCACCATTGTTGGCAACCAATTCACTTTTTTATGATCCTATAAGCTGCCTACACCTATGTCTTGCAAATATCAATTTTTTCATCGCATTTTTCAAATAGACGACACTTTCATTTCTTGCGACATTTACACATTTGTCTTCGTTAAGTTTTCACGACTGTAAGCGTGAAAACTTCTCCTTTCGAAGTTGTTTTTCGATCATTATCTGAACTGTGGATATTTATTTTATCATTATGCCTATTGCGCTTACCTTTTATTGATCATTACATGACTGGCAATATCCTTTGATTGGTTCTCATACTTCGATTGATTGTATAACTTGGTTTTATTGAAGGCATTTAGCCTTGGGATTTGCACTTCATATGACTTGCCTCGTCATTGATTCTATGAAAATGCATAGGGGTTTTGATTATTTTTTTTATATATATGATATAATCCTTATGATATTCTTTTCATAACTTTTGGCTTGTCGACTATATGAATATCATTTTGGCACCTTGATTGAACTTTTGATTATATGAATTAATACATTGGCGCATAGTTGATTTTGGGTTTTGATTTATATGTCGGATTTTTAAACATTATGGTATAACATTTGCGCGCATTGGTTTACACATTGGATTTTATTGGTTGTACACATGACTTAATGGTTGAACTATTATTATGGAGTGAACAACTATGAAAATTGGCGGTTGTACCTAGATAATCAATATTTTGCATGGCAGACTCCACCACCTTCGCATGCTCGCATTAATGCTTATCCCTTTTGCTCGTTCATTGCTGTTTCAGGTAGCTCTGCTCTGGTATGCGTTGGTGAATTCAAACCCTACCCATACCATGTGTTCATCTCCATGGCACCAATCATGCGAGTTGATCCCAATGGCAATCAAACCTTCTTAATGTTTGACAATGCCCGCCAAGATTTGGAAGACAATGGATGGATTACCTTCATGAAACGTTTCGAGGTTTTAACCTTTGTGTAGCATGATAGTTTGCCATGACCTTCGATGGCTGTCGAGCCAAGGTAGGTGATATGTAGTTAGAAGTTGATGAACAGTTTATCATCTCAGCTATGGGGTTAGCTACCTCGGGGCAGTGTTGGTTTAAGAATTGAAAGGTCGAGGAAGTGCCATGGACATTGTTGTTTCAATCGCGCAAAGTCACCTCTTGTGACAAAGGTATGCCCGTATCTATGCTCAAACAATGATGGCACGATTTGTTAATGATACTTAAGCAGTTCGTGACCCATGAAGGTCGATACGAGCTTGTGTTCCTCTACCACCTGCGTCTCCTTATGATTTTTATAGGGTATCCTCTAAACATGTCGTTCTATTTTCATCGGAGCTTGTATAAGATGTCGAAAAAATATAAGAAGCACAAGGATGACAGTAGCCTGTTTCACCATGGGCTTATTAAGCTCATCGTTGTTCATTGTTTGAGTTTGCATGGTGACAGTTGGAAGGCCTTCATCGCCCGTAATGGCTTTGAAGACACTGAACTTGTACAGGTTGATAAACCTGTGGTGATTGAAATCAAGCCCGAACCGCCTGTACCCTTGCATCTCCTATTGCCTAAACCCTCAACCGACCCTCCTATTGACTCACCCGACACTGTAACTAAGAGTGCAGAGGCCATTAAAAAACCTATGAGAAAAAATCCCAAGGAAAACCTAACTGCCAATGCCAAAGGGAAAAGGAATTCCCGGCTCATTTCGAGAATGGCCAGAAACAAACCAAAACCCTCTGCCGAGGTTAACCCTATAGTCTTGAGAAAGGATTCCAATTCTGATATTGAGCGCTTTCTGACCAGCGAATATCCCTACTCGCAAGGTTTATGTGCAAAGCCCCCTTATGATTTTGTGTCAAACCTACCCCCTTGCCTAAAGGACAACCCTAACTACCCGGGTATTAAGTTATCTCGTGAAACCCTCGGTCATTTTCCCAAACCCTCGTCTGCTCTGTCTAAACCCACACAGTCACCCTGTGACCAATGCAATTCATGGTTAGAACGATATTATATCGATGTTCCGATACTCCAATCAAGGATTCAATCATTGGAAGACCAGATTGCAGTCCTAACCAGTCAAAAATCCAAGCTACAAGCGACAGACAAAAAGCAAAGGACAACTAGCTCCATCCTGTTTAAAAACATGGAATCAGCCACGACTGTTGTAAATTCCAAGCTGACATAATCAAGTAGCCTCATCACTACACAGGTATGGTTCTGACATCATTTTGTTTTGTAAATAATCTAGGTCGCTATAATGATTTGTTTTCAGTTTTTAAATAGCCTGGTCATTCATCCAAATGCCTTTGTCATTCGGTGATCATCCTGTACATGGCTTCGTTTTGATTAAAATAGGAAGAGTTTCAATTTCTATATGATTTGCTCATAGATTTTTTATGGTTATTCGTTTGGATTTCATTTGCTAAGATTGTCTGAGTGAAATAACGAAAGTAATGGTGTGTTTTCGATTCAATTTGTTCTGCGCCCAATAGGAAGTTTTTATGCTTAATTTAAAAAACAAATTTGCTCCGATTCGATTTCGTTATCATTGGTATGCTATGATTGGTAAATGTCTTCGGGAGGATACTTGTTACGATGCTGTGTTGTGTGATGTTCTATATTTGATTGTTTCCAGGATAAGGATAATGACTCTGTTTCTTTGATGAAAACAATACGCTCAAATAACATTCGTGCCCGAATCGAGAAATGAATCTGAATCATAACAACTATGTGAAAACCTTAGCCAATCGATTTTCTCTTATTCTAATTTGGCAATTTTGTCCTATGAGCTGAGTTCAGATTATAATTGATGCTCTGTATTTCAGATTTGTGAAATGAATTGGTCAAATCCTGTTATGACTCATTTGATTGAAACAATTGTCATCAAAATTAAACGATTGAAATCTATGACAAATTCTGTTTGATTGATCCTGTTACGATTTTGGTTATGTGTCAGTTATGATTTGAATTCGTTCATAGTCTAAATCGCTTGCTATACAGTTATCGTGATAATCATGTTCAATTCACCTAAATCAAATTCAGTTGATTTGATTGTTCTCATGAGTTAGATTCAGATCGTGAAGTGCAGCTTTGTCTTTTTTAACTCGCAAACGAATTGGTCAATATTTCTTGTCTCTATCGAATCTGGTAATAATGCGTTTCAAACCAATAATTTCGATCAAAGGAAATCGATATTGTCTATCCCGTTTACTAAAAACCAATGATCATATAATTCTTGTGAACCCTGTTGCCAGCTGAGTGATTTCATCACGATTTTGTTACACACCAGTGTTGATTGCATTCATTTATTATATGAATCTTTTGCTATATCGTTACAGCTATAACGATTGGAAAATGATTTTGTTGGATTGAATCGTATCTCTTGTTCAACAATCGCATACGATATGTTTGATTATTGGTTTCAATTGGATATGAAACAATCTTATGACTGTCCAATTATGACTCTGTGGACCCGATTTTGTTGGTAGCAAAAGAACAGAGTATTCTTATCTCTGTATTCGGTTAAATGATGTGGATCCCGTTTGAGCTCATAATGGAATAATGATTTCAATTTATGATTCGTTCTCAAATAATTATTGGATGTCAATTGAATGGAATTTCTTTAAAATATTTTCGATTAATTTCAATGCTGATTCTGTATCTTTATTTAGACTAGCTACAGAATCAGATGATTCTGTAGCTAGTCTATAGAATTTAATTTTTATCGTTTTATTAATAAAAGAGTCTTCTAACTTGTATATTTTGGATCCTTTTCAGGTGAATTCAAAATTACATGGGATTTGATGGACAGTTTTGAGGATATTTGAAATATTTTGGTTTCATTTTAGTTTCCTAGTTTAGTTGATCTTGGGAATATCTTCCCAGATTATGTAAATAGTTTGATAACTTCCACAGGGACGTTTTACCCTATGGAAAACATTTAAATACTTATTATTTTTTTGTAATAATCATCCTCATTCGTGGGAGAACAAGGATATGGAATTTTAATACAGACTGAGACGGAAATTGATGTTCTGCTACAACTTTAGCTTTTCATAATATCAATATTTTGTTTCATGTTTATGTGTATCAATTTGCATTTAGTTAATGACTACTTTAGCTATCTTGGTCTTTTGCAAATGATATGATTTAATCAATATAATCCATATCTGATTTCTTCTAGTATTTAAAAACATAGCAATTACTTGATTCAATTTGTGAATGACAAATTTCTCTTCTTCATCAATTGAATTATTAAGTATAAGTTTTTGCATAACAGGTTTACCTAATTGCAGAGATTTATAAATCTTATAATTGTTATGATTTTTATGTCTTGTTTGTCCTGTAAATAAACTCAAAGAGCATTGCATCTATCATTTACGAGAAGCTCCTGGATTATTCGGTGCGAGTTTCCTTCCTCCGATCTGCTGGTACGGTCATCATACACAGGGAAAATCTGGAGCGTTTCCAGGTATGTTTGTTGTTTATTTAGTATATTTGTTAGTATTTTAGTTAGATATATGTGTAGTTAGTTAGATCGTTTAATTTTAGTAAGTTTTATTTCTTGTTCATAAAATCATAAAATCAACAAAAATATCTTTCTCTGTCTTAGGGTAGAAAGCAAATGAGTTTTTCAGGTTTTATTTAAATCTGTATTTTGTATATGTTGTACATTTTGTATATAGGTTATATCTCAGATAGTAGTTAGTATAATATTAGATTAGTTAGTTAGTTTAGTAGTTAGTTTTAATTAGATTAGTGTATTAGTTTATTTTATTGTTAGTTAGTATTAGTTTGTTTTATTTAGTTTTAGTTAGTTTAGTTAGTTTAGTTTTAATTAGATTAGTTAGTTTAGATTAGTTTACTCTTTGGTTTTCTTAGGACCTTAGAATGGCTAACAGAGCCGTTAAACCCGTCAGGGTGGTTCATTCCAAACGGCTTGGGTTATTAGACAACCCCGGACCGGTTCCACTCTCTCAGTTGACGGATGGTCAATTTCGCCCATCAACAAGTAGGAGAAGGTTGCTCTTCAGAAAAAGTTTGAAGAGGAGAAAGCACTGATTCAACAAGAAAAATAATAGTTTCTTGCAGAACAATTCGAAGTGAAAGAAGCGGTCAATAGAGAACTTTGCTCTGTGATAGGCTTAGAGCCAAAGGTATAAGACCGAGTCGAGCATCAATTAGATCATCTTGTAGAAGCTATCTAACAACTACAACAAAGAATATCAAACTTAGAGCTCCACACAGTGCCCGATACTCCGCAGGATGTGAGGGATCAAAGAGATGCAACTTCTCGAAGCACAGTTGAGAGAATAAAGGGCCTTGCCATTGAATGTAAACAACTAAGTGATCATAGTTCCCAAACTTATGAGAGACTCATTGAGAATGCAGAATTGAAGGCACTAGAGTCACAGCTCCAGGAGGTGAAGCAGCAAGCAAAAACAATACAGGTGCAATTGAAGCCCCTATTAGCTATTGAAAGGATGAAGCAATCCCAAGAGAAATGCACTACTCAATAGTAGGTCCACACCATTTAGAGAAGAGTCATGGAAGTGACTCAAAGGCTCCAACCTATATAGGATGAGGCTTTCCAACTTTTCTTAGAGATGGAAGGCTGAGGAGAAGAACTGGAGAAAGTTGTCATTGCAACTGAACAACGCTTAGAGGGACCTGTCAACGAAGCTACTATCCAAGAGTTCATTGAGCAGGAAGCCATGGCTTGAGGCTTTTGAGGTAGAATTACCTAGATGAGAGTGACTCGGGACAAGTCACAGGTGAGTGTTGGGGGCCTGTTGGCCCTTGACCAAGTTTTGAGGATCCTTGGTCATGTTTGACCTATTTTTGGGACTTCGACAGACTATTGAAGGTGGAGTGCAAGATGAAGCAAAGATCACAGGATCTCGGCCACTTTTTAGGGCCTTTTTGGGTCTTGGGATTATTTAATGGGTATGGGGATGTCGGCCCATGGTTTTTCCCATGCTTAGGCCTATTTTGTAATGTATAAATAGAAGTCTAGGTGATGTAAGGAATAATGAGTAGTGAATAGTGACTAGTAGTGACTAGTCAGTTGCAAGTGTGATAAGTGTTGAGTGCTAATTGCTTTGTGCAAACCCTGTGAGGATTGCAGAGCTAAGTGCAAGTGATTGTAAGAGACTATGGAAGGATTTGTGATATAACTCAAGGAAGGAGGATCTAGCGAGGTGTACATATCTCCTGTCCTCTGCGTAGTTGAATTTGAGGCTTTGTGCATGTAAGAAGATTGAAAGAATCTAATAAAGAAGACGAAGAGTTGGTGGACATAGCCCTAGGGTGGGGGTGAACCATGTATATCCTATGTTGTGAATGATTTGTTCTTTTGGTTGTTTTTTTGTTTATGTGATTCAATTCTTAGTGCAATGTTAGATGATAGATGAATCTAATATGATAACTTAGTGTTGAATAATGTGAATGAATGCTAGATCTGATCTCTATTGGTATGATTAGTGCTTGAATATATTGGATATGTGTGAATACTACGCTAATTTGTTGTTAGGGTTTAGAGAAACTGTGAACTGAAGGTGAATATTAATGAACTGTAATAACTAAGTGCTATGTTAAAGTGTTACAATCATAGATTTGTGTCCCAGCTAAGGTTGCAGACATATGAGTCCTGCAACCACCCCTTTCTCTACCTCAGGTGAGACTTCATCTGCTTTGCAGGTGTTGCCAAAAGGGCCGGTAGTTAGGGTTTTGTTGGTACATTGTTATAGCATTGAACCCTGGGTCTACCCCTGTGCTGACACCTTTGAATGTCAAAATTACGAACTAATGAGAGTTGTGGATCTAGGAATCCATTGTGAATCACTCTTAGTCATTATATCAAACTTAGAGAAGAGGTAGAGCTAAGTACTTTGACGAAGTCCCACTTCGGGAGAATGGAGGTGGTTTAACACAAAAACTCCTGAAGACCGTAGTCGCGAAGTTAATCTGGGTCATTGAGAGTAGAGGGACGCGTGTCTACAAATCAAAGACTATCCGAAAGTCCAGTTAATTAGAGGTATCGAAGTGAAAATAGAAGAGTGCATGAGTTTCCCCAAAGATCCACAAGCCAGAGTAAATATTTTCCATGGACGCTAGGTGCACGTGGCTATAGATTAGGCATGGTTCAGAGTTTGGAACTCTGGGAGGAAGTTGGAAACTACATGCCAAAACTATTGAATGTCAGAGTTACAAAGTGATGTGAATCATCGATATAGGGACCCTTCGGGATCCCTCTCAACCATTTGATCACCCAAGAAGAAGGACTTGTGTACAACACTTTGGTGAAATCCCCCTTTGGGATATTTGAGATGGCAAGGAACAATTTTATTGCAGAAGCACCAGAGGCCAGAGTGACGTAGTGTGCTAACACCACCTAATATGATGTGTACCCAGAGTGGGTGAGCCATGTGTCCTCCTGATTTGGTACCTTCACGGATCTATGGATCAATTATATCTCAACATGTGTCACCAGTCGATTGGGACATGTTCTACCCTTTCCTTTCTCTAAGTGTTTTACACTAGATCCATGCCAGGTTCAGCCCGACGTTGACCGCTTTGGGAGAACAAAGGTGTCGTACCTCCAAAACTCCTGAATTCCTAATTTACGAAGTGACGTAGGTCATCAATCCTTAGATCCCTTGGGATCCTTCTCAACCATCAATCTAAGGACTTTGCTGAGAACCCCTCTTAACATCCCAACTAATCAGGACACGTCATAGGAGTGACACATGGTCCATTTGTCCCATGTCAAATGTCATCCATTTGATCTAAGTTGTTTGATGAGAGGATACGTGGTAGTAGATCTCGGGGTCCAGAGACTTGGCATTCTAAAGGATCTTGGCCGGAATTATTCAAAGTGTGAAGACTCTCGAAGTCATGAACGACGAAGTAAATCTCAGCCATTGATAGGTAAGGGACACATGGAATTAGATCCTATAGTCTGGAGACTTGGCGCTCCAGGGGATTTGAGATGTGGTGTGTGAATGAGCTCCAAAGGCTAGATTTGAGAAGCAACGAGAGCCACATATCTCTGGATCTATGTGGACATATATTGACCGTGAGATATGAAGGGATTGGAAGGCTATAATTCTAGAGTGACATGGCGTAGTGATGTCATCTAGGGTGACATGGACCCACGATTAACCTACCATATGCCATCTAGATTATTGTGTTTCATAGACCCTATATTCCTGTTAACACATGACATGTTTCACTCACTAAAGGGGCCACATGTCATCTCTGTCTTTCTGAGTATCACACCTAACACTCACTGCTTACTCCATTTGGTGGGAGGAGTACGAGGGACCCACCTGTATTTTCCCTCGCATCTAGTACAACACCACATGTGAGAGTGGACCCTTCGAAAGTCTGAGACTTCGGGACTCCAAAGGTCTAGAGTGTGGTGTTGAGGATAAGTTGAAAGGCCCGAAGGCCAGAGCCACATGGAGATATTATGGGCTCCTTAGGGAACTCAAGGGTTCATAACTCCAGGAGACATGAGACATTAGAAAGTATGCTCCAAAAGGGCTGAAGGTTGGAGCTACGTGGTATCATTTCAGAAGTATGGGAACCTGAGACTCTGGAGGACATGTGTGCATAAGAGAAAACAGAAGTTCAATGTCAAACGATGAATTCTCTGCTAGTCTATGTGTTAGATGAGGATCAAATTGTGATAACCCTAATTTGCACCAGATATTCTTACCTGGCATCAGGCCATCTCATTTTACATCTTTTTCCAAGCCACTACTGAACAACTCTTCTTAAAAACACCCTTTTTTAAGGCACACATGCCCTGCTCCACTACTGCACGCGTGTATATGCTCGTTGTCCCACTACAACCCGCGTATACCTACAAAAGCACAAAAAATGGAAAGTTGCAGACGAAACTCATAGTTTTGGGTAAGTTACCTAAACCGTTTGACCGCCCATAGCCGGTCACTCGACCAAATACCTAGCCCTTTCTAGCCGATAAAAGAAGGGGTAGAGTTCCCATTTAAAAGGAGGAAAATAAGTGTAAAGAAACCCTACGTGATTTAACATTCCCTTTGTCCCAACCTTTTGCAACTAGTGTTTCAAGAGAAGCATATACAAAATAAGTTGGAGAATAGTTGAAGAGGAGGCCAGGACCATATTCGAGGAGCAGTGGTTGATGTCACTATTGTAAGGTTACTCTTGTGAGATTAATAAAATAAGTACTTTTCCCATCCTGCCATATGATATTGTCAATATTTAAATTTGATTATATTTTGATAGAATCTCTAACCCATTAGTTCATAGATCATATGCATGTGGAGTTCTTTGTTTGTATTTTTGTGAATGCAGGTCATCATTGGGAGGAGATTTGCATTCAAGGAGTGACCAAACATTAAAGGATCGACATGAAACATGGAAACTAAGGTACAGTAACTTGATCTTTTTAACATTGTATTTACATATGAATAATGGGGTTTATGATTGGGATGTTGGTAAGAAGTAGGAGACTTTAGGTCATTTTATGCATGCATTACAGAACCCTTAATGCTAGTCCATAGGGGGATTTCCCACCCACAACAAAATTGGAGACCATAATGGGGAGATCTCTAGGGTTTTTGGGGATACGTTTTTGGGTTTTTTAAATTGGTTTTATTGCCTTTTTTTTGAGTTTCTGCAAGAGTTTGAGATAGCAGGGATTCTGGTCTTCCATACTAGTACTCCCTACTTTCTTCTCTTGGTTGTTTTTTATTTTTTGGGAATCTATAGAGCCATATGTGGCCTGTATAAGGCCTACACGCATATACACACACCTTGACTTCACCCAGCCCACATACATACGCTGGCTGCTGAAGGATCAATAACATGTCTGAGTCCAGAAAAATTGTTTTTGAAGAGAGAAGTCATCCTCTTCCATGTCATAAGTGATCCTTCTCAGGGGTTTTCTAGATCTAGTTCTGGGTCTCTGTTTTTGCAGTATGTAGCCTAGGTATAACTTCATATTAGCTTTGATTTCTCAAGTTTCCTTGCATATTTTTTTGTCAAGAGTAAGTTTCTGTACCTTTAAGGGGTTCTGGTTTTCAATACCAGTACTCCCTGCCTGAGATTAGCTATTTGTATTTCTTATTTTGAGGAGAAACAAAGGAACACATGGCCTGTAGTGGGCCTGAATGCGTGCATACACGTCCTGTCTTTGGGCAGCCCGCGTGCATACGCAGGCTGTTGAAGTGACAGTTGTGTGTCTGTCTAGTCATGTGTCCTGTCAAGTTTCACTTCCCAGGTTGTTCTTGTTTCATTATGGTCTTTGTCATAACAGTTTTAGCCTAGGTTTGATTCTAGCATAGCTTGCTTTTTCTTTGAAAATTTTCCTCTATTTTCTTTGCTAGGTTTTTTTATAAGATAGTGAATCAGTCTTATCTACCTTTTTTGGTTGTCAATAACTCCCCACATTCTGTGGTTGGCCAAAAGTACTTTTTGGCCTTGTCTTATATTTATTTATTTTTTATTTTTTTTACCTTTTTTCTTCAGAAAAGAAGAAGACATAAAGTTCTAAATTTTCTTGTTTTTGAGGCATAATAAAAAAAAAGAGAAGCTAGATTTTTTCTTTGTTTAAGTAGTTGGTTGTTTGCATTAATCATCATGAATTTTTTTTTTCCATAATTTATTGGCTGTTGACTTAGGAAAATAAGTAGCTCTTAGTTGAGTGAAATCTTCTTTTGAATTTTTTGTTAAAAGATCTTAGAGAAAAAAAAAAAAAAGTTTGAAAAGTTGGTTAAAGAGTTTGAAGTTGCAAACCTTTATTTTTTGAAGAAGTACTTTGTTTTCAGACATTGCATGTTCTTTCCTTTTCATCGCTCAAAAACATCATTGGTTTCATTTTCATCTCCTATGAAAAAAAAAAAAAAACCACCAACATTAATGATTAATTAAAATCAACTAGACTTTATGTTTGTAGGGTCCATCAACTAGTCTAGGCTAGAGCCTTGATTTAGGATTGGAGAGGAAACTCTTGAAGGCTGCTAAAACAAACATAAGAGTGTGTGTTAGGGAGTGTCAAAAGTCTAGTATCATGAAATTTATCCGGGACCCCCCTCTAACACAGGGGCTAAACACAAGGTCGCGTAAGGAAAGGTAGCTAAGATAACCCCTCCAAAGCCAGACCAAACGTAGTGGGGAATGCATATAGAGGGATTGTCTTGGGATTTCGTTGATTGCATTTTTTATGGGGCTTCTTGGGTCTCAAATTTGTTTGAGGTCCTCATTCATATTCCGGAACACTTTCTTTCGATACCCTTGATAGGTTTTGGGCTTGATACCCTACTCATTGCAGTCCACCCAACTGTCGACTGTACCCGCCTAGTGACTATTTGCGCATTGGCAACCTAGTTTCCTATCTTTATAGTGACTTACATAGGTGAATATGGGAGTATACCACAGTACCTAGGACAGACATTGGGCCACGCTTTACAGAGTATACCTGGAGGGTTCTTCCGTATTCGAGTTTCACTTGCACCGGTAAGTTGCTCTAGTGTTGGTTGTTGTAATTGTTCTTCCAACTAGCTAGTGACTTCTTGTTTGATCTCATAGGTAGTTTTTTCTAGTACATGCTGGTTTTCAAATGATTATAGATTTCCCTAGTGTGTCTTTGTTGGTTGACCTCGACCCCCCCCGCCACTGCTAAGGAAACAACTAGACCAACAAGGGTTTTTTGAGACAACCGACTTACAAGAAATTGTGCCCGATCCATCTTCGGAAGAAGAACATTTGATTTTGGAGGAACCAATCATTTTTGACCTTAGAGTAGAAAATCTTGGTCCATATAACCCTCCCATCATTGATCTATCGACACCCATCGTCATACAAGTTCTACCTTACAAGCATCAAGTATTGTCACATGCAACAATGGAAGCAAACACTACTACTTCTTTAGGGAATACTCATATTTCCTTCACGTCTGTCACTACAGGGGGTGTTTCACCTCCTAACCAATTGTCGCTAGTCCAGGCCACTATGGTATCGACTACTTCTACCTCAAGAAGCATTTCGATTCCATCTATGGTGACGATCACTGCTCTTTTTACCCAAAACGCGAAAGGCCCTCCATTCTCATACAGGATGCTTGGCTTCGGTACGAGTACTGCACTTTCCTCCTCCACTTTGCAGACTTTAGGTCTGGGGGTAGGGAGTTCCAACGCTCCTTTGCAAGGATCTATGGGGGGAACTTCAACTCCCTTTATCGATTTCCCTTATGGCGGGGGTCATATACCCCCTTTGTCCCCCTCACTCGACGATGATCCTCAACACTCCTCCAGGCCTAATGTAAATTTGTTTAGAGTAGGTAGTCAAGCAATCCCTCTTTATAACATGTCAGTTGATTTGACACCTTTCTCTTTGTTCGACGCATTTGGTAACAACGCTTTGTCATCAACTGCCATTTCGGTCGGGGGCAACCCTAGTTATGGACAACCACAACCTGTACATGGTACTATTCCTACACAGGGGGCACACTTAGGAATTCCTTCCTCACAAGGACCTTGGAATCTATGGCAGGGACCAGTCCCCTTGAAAGGGATGTCGATCAGGGGAAACCCCTTCCATACCCAGTGGAACCTCGGGCAAGGCCCAATGCCTATTCCCATCGGATCGACAGGGGGAAACCCCTCCCAAAATCCTTGGAATGCAATGCAAGATCAGCCCTTTATGTCGTATTATGGAAACCAACCGATGATGTCTCAACAAGCACACAATCTGTACACTGATCACGAACATGGTTATTACCAGAGCCCTAGCCAACAACCTAACATTTCCTGGAAACCTGGTGTCAGTCAAACTCGAGGCTTCTTTTTCCCTGGCTACAATCCACAACCCAAACTACCGTTTCTGGCAACCCTACACTTGCCATATTTGACAAGGCTTTTAAATGACCCCATCTGTCACGATCTGAGTTGGCCTCCTATGCCAACCAAGTTGCCTTTGGACATTCCAAAGTTCAAGTCCAAGCCTAATGAAGATCCTGGCGATCATGTGACTACCTTCCACTTATGGTATTCATCCAACTCGTTAAGAGATGACTTCGTTCAGTTGCGATTGTTTCAATGCACTCTCATAGAGAGTGATACAAAATGGTACATCGAGCTCGACCTCTCACGATACTCTTCTTTCGGTGAATTTTCAATGTATTTCTTGAACCATTTCCAATTACCTATGAGATACGACGCCAACACTGAATTGTTGGCTAATTTTGAGTAGACAAAAGAGGACCATATCTCAGATCATATCCGAAAATGGAGATGTCGAAAAAGTTTAATAAAAGTGCCAGTCCCACCAACATTCCTACTAGAGTGGTTCCTTAAGTATTTGGTACCCCAGTTATCTAAAGACGTTGCAACATCCAGAGTGTTTTCCGAGGAAGACACGATAATGAGAGCTCAACATCTAGAGCTAATTTACTCTCAATCTCGTTTACTCTACGATATTTTTCCAGATGCACCGAGGTAAATCCTTGACAAAACCAGAAAAAGGTCTGGACCACATGATGATGGAATTATTGGTTCATCTCAAACAAAACCCACTGATCCATTGCCAAATCAATTGCAACAATTGTTGATACAGAAGACAACAACCACCTAGACCACCAGTCCAACTGTTCCCCCTACCCAAAATTCAGATGTACATAGTGTGAAAATGGCAAACCCAAAGGCCACCCAACAGCCTGATGGATAAAAGAAACAATGAAAGAAGGGTAAGGGGGATAAGAAACCCACTGATAATGTTGGTGGGGGAAACACTGAAAAGAAGAAGTTTAAGTATCCTTGTAATCTTTGCAAGGAAGACCACCCGACCCATCAGTTATTGGCACAACAACAGCCTACCGTGTTAATGAACCTGTTTCCACACGGTAAAAATCTAACTCAATCCTCCTCGAGCGTGGAAGGGGGTAGTAAAGGACCCCCTCCATATTCAAGTAATCCTTCATCCGCAAATGTGTATATGATGAAAGGTGATGCCTATATATTGACTAGAGCACATGATTATGGAAATCCAAGCACCTCTACGAAGGGTAAACAAGCTGACAACCCACCTCTTCCTCTCTATATTCAGAAGACGTTGAACGAAACAATGGCACGCATCCCAAAATGTGTGTTCAAGAAATCTTCTCACAACCCAAACATAAGGGCTACCCAGAACTACTCTGTGGTGGAGGATTTATCACAAACCCCTTGTGAGATGCCTACTTTGGAAGTACTCTAGAGTTTCCCTTCCTAGAGAAAGGCTCTATTAGCTTCCCTAGGATCTACTGAGACTTGTAATCCAAGAACATTCATGCTTGATACGACTGACTTAAAACCTCATCTTTCTTACCATGTAGCTTTTCAGATAGTAGTGGCTTACACCATGAAAACGTTTACCCAGAATATTTTTCGTACAGTGGTGGATGAGGGTGCCTCGACATGCATGATGTCTTTGGCATGTTGGACGGCCATCAACCAACCCATTTTGTCTCCATCACCTACTCTTCTTACAGCTTTTAACGATCATTCTTTCTAACCACATGGGATCATTCCCTCTTTCCCCATGCATTTAGGGGGGAAAACCGTGTGTGTCGAAGTTGAAGTGGTCGATGTGTCTCTCGACCATAATATTTTGTTAGGAAGGAGTTGGACCTATGTTATGCAAGTAGTGGTTGGGAAAGTTTTTTAGGTCTTGTTGTTTCCACATGAGGGTTGAATCGTGACCATTGATTAATTATCCTTCTCTCGTCTTGACCCTTCATCGGGAGTCTCCATGGTTCCGATGATTGATAAACCTCAGCCAGGAATCGTCAACATAGGGGTTGGTTTGTGCCCACCTTTGATGGGTACTTTGGATTACCCTCCTCCGACTGACAATGTCCATTACATGATGGTTGTCCCCGACCAACCTTGGGCATAAATTTTTCAAATCTCATCGTTTCCCCATCAGCTATGATGGAAGGGACAAAGCACCATGGCATGGCCATGCCTTTTTCTATGGAAGAAGTTGCATACTCGATCATTTAACGAGCTTCTACCGACCCCGATCCGACTCCAGCACAAGAGTTAGATCCAGTGCTTGATATTATTTGGGCTCAAGGTTCCCTTGTTGATACAGATTATTTAGACTTGGTCTTGCCTTCAAAAGAGGCGATTATTGAGGTAATGTCTAGTCCAGGAAAACCTTGGAATGATCTTCATCATAGATCTTACTTCCTCCCATAGTTAAGACGAATTGAAGCAGGTGAATTCACTTTGACTATGAATGGAGATAAATATTGTCCTATCAATCCTTTGGAAATGCACACTATTTACATTGAAGGAAATATGGAAACAATAGTTGAAACGATACCTATTGACATCTCCAGAACCCCTGGCGTCGTGGAGAATATCTTCATCGAAGTGGATTTCTCCCCTAAGGAGATTCAAATCTACATGGATTTATTTAAATAATTCCATGACATTTTTTCCTAGTTTTATGAGGAAACGCGAGGCATAGATCCAAGAATTTTCGAACATGAAATCACGACTTATCTTGATGTCAAGACGGCCCAAAAAAAGCTTCGTCTGGTTAATCCTAAGAAATCAACAACTATCAAGGTTGAAGTAGAGAAACTACTTAAAGATGGTTTCATCTACCCTGTCCAATTGACTCAATGGGTGTCGAATCCCATGCCAATCAATAAAAAATAGGGTACAATTTGCGTATGTACGGACTTCCGTGATCTGAACAAGGCATGCCCAAAAGATAATTTCCCCATGCCATTTATTGACCAGATAGTCGATGAATGTGTAGGTTGCGAGGCTTTTTCATTCATGGATTTTTTTTTGGGATACAATCAGATACAAATCAAACCTAAAGACCAACACAAAACAACTATCATCTGTCCATGGGGTACATTCGATTATCGTAAGATGCCTTTTGGTCTGAAAAATGTTGGAGCTATGTTTTAGCGGGCCATGTCTTTTTCTTTCCACAACCTCAAACATATAGTCAAGGCTTATCTTGATGATTTAGCGTCACGATATCACAAGAGATATGATCATCCTAAACGCCTTCGACTTATCCTTAAATGGTGTTGCTACTACAGAATCCGCTTGAATCCAAACAAGTGAATTTTTTTCATCACATCGGTTCGTCTTCTAGGATTCATAGTTTCAAAAATAGGGATCATGGTTGATCCTCTAAAGGTTGAGGCAATATTTCAATTGCCTCCCTCGTGCACCATCCCTCAACTTCAAAGTCTACAAGGGAAAGAAGACTTTTTACGATGTTTCATCGCAAACTATGTTGAGATCAAAAAGGGTTTTATGCATTTATTGAAGGACATTACTTTTCATTGGGACAAAGATGCTCAACGCTCTTTTGTAGCATTGAAACACACCCTCATGTCTACCCCTCTGCTTCGGCCACCCAATTATAATAAATATTTCTTACTATAATTGGCCACTGCGGAGTCGACCATCGGAATGGTCTTAGCTCAAGAGGATGATTTTCTCTCAGAATATGTGATTTATTACCTGAGTCGAGGCCTAGTTGGACCGGAACTCAATTATTCTCACATTGAAAAACTTGTGTTGGCAGTAGTTCATCCTGTCCAATGGTTTCGTAATTACATTTTGTTTCACAAGACCACCGTCATTGTTGTAACATGAATCCATTTCAATACGTATTGACACGACGAGTAATCGGAGGAAAGATCAGTAGATGGATAATTATCCTCCAGGAATTCGACTTGGAGTTTGTTTCAGCGAAATCCAAAAAGTCGATGGTCTTCGCAGAACTCATATTGGAACTTCCGGTTGAATCAGGTGATGTTATACCTGACAAGTCACCTATCAAGGGAGACATGTTTTTAATTACGTCTTCTGACCCTTGGTATGGATATGTGCTTGTCTATCTCCAGTATTTGAAGTGTCCCATCTCTTCTTCTCATGATGAGCATCACCATATATGCGATCAGGCTAAGAACTATCTCATACTCGAGGAAACTTTGTATCGTCGAGGTGTAGACTACATCCTTTGTCAATGTATCACTCATGAAGAAGTGGAAATCATGCTTAACGATTGCCACACCGAAGCATGTGGTGGTCATCTGTCTGGGTTGGAAACAACCCAAAAAATTCTACGAGCCGGTTACTTCTAGCCGACATTAATCAAAGATTGTGTTGAATCAGTCAAGAAGTTCCACTTGTGTCAGATATTCTTTTAGAATATGAGGGCACACCCCGCTCCCATGTTTCTCATTATTACCATTGGTCCCTTCACTAAATGGGTGATTTATTACACTACATGCAAACCCCCTTCAGCAAGGGGGCACTGCTATATCTTCATAGTAGTAGAATACTTCACCAAGTGGGTCGAAGCTATGACAACATTTAAATATGAGGGGGAGACAACAAATCTCTTTTTGTTCAACCAGATAATAGCAAGGTTCGACATCCCAAGAGAGATTGTCACTGACCATGGAAGTCACTTTCAGAACAAAATGATGATCGAGTAAAATGTCAAATCTTGGGTTGCAGAAAGAACATTCATCACCCTACTACCCACAAGCGAATGGTTAGGTGGAAGCTGTCAATAAATATCTTAATACCATTCTACAACAAACGATCAATTTGGCCAAGTCAAATTGGCATTTGATGTTATACTCGGCATTATGGGCTTACCAAACATCTGTTAAGACTATAATCGGTTTCTCACCTTTTCAGCTCGTTTACGGGCTGGAAGCAGTCTTTCCCATAGAGTGCTAGATCCCATATTTAAAGTTGGCAGTACAGTTATTTCCAGACACTTCACCACTTGAAGAGAGATTACTATACCTCGAACAACTCAATGAACAACGTTGTGATGTGGCCTTGTCTAACAAGGCTCACAAACAAAAATTCAAGTGTCAGTATGATCGGTTCGTTCGTCCTCTGATTTTCTCTAAATGTGACCTTGTCCTGGTCTATGACCAAGATAAGGACCCCCTGGGGCCAGGCAAGTTCAAACCAATGTGGTTTGGACCTTTCATCGTGAAAGAAGTAAGATAGAAGGGCTCTTATCGTCTGGTGGACTTTGAGGGAAATTTTTTGGCGGAGCCTAGAAATGGGCTCTACCTCAAGAAGTATTACTCATAGGTGGGTCACCTTGGGTGACTTTTTGTAACATATGTATAGTCTTTGAACTATTACTTTTTAGTTTTTCTTTTGGTTTTATGGACGTGTCATTTTTGATGTTATATTTTTCACTGTGGCAGATGTCAAGTGAATCAGAGGTGTTCGTTGGGTTTGCGAATGATGCTAGCCAACACACTCGGAGGCTTGCCTCTGCAGCTTGGGTGATTTTCACACCTCAGGTCCAGTTTCTATCTTCAGGAGGTTTCTGTTTAGGTGACACTACAAACAATATCATCGAATACAGTGCAGTTATTGAGTTTCTTTTTGATGCTTTGTCACTTGGTATCTCTCACCTTCAGGTCTATTTAGATGCTCAACTGGTTGTGTCTCAGTTAAATGGAGTCTATCACATTCATGATCCTACTCTACACTGATGGTTTCTTAGGGTACATCTATTAGAATGAAACTTTGATTACATTATGTATATCCATGTTCCTAAGAGATTGAATTAGGTTACAGATACTCTAACTAATCATATATTATATTGGCATCTTGCACACATGTAAGAAAAATCACACACACACACACACACACACACATGTAAATACATTGGTTGATAAGTGTAATCCATAAAACACAAAAAGATAAAAAAATCCGTATATAATATTAAAAATATCGGAGTACATGGGTGGGCACAAGCACCTCAAAAACATGTCTAGTAAAGAGTCGCGGGGTTTATGCCCTAAAAAACATACAAAAGGTGCCTTGACACGTAGGTAGTCTGGCCTAGCTAAGGACAGGGCTTGTTGGCCCTGTTGTACTGAAAAATGACGTTTTCCAAACGTCGGAATAGATGGACCCAAGTTTGTGGCACCCCAACTACATGAGGCTGCATAGATGGTGGAATATCCTTGATATCTACCATGGGTATTGTACGAGTGAGCGAGGTAAGGTTCCGCTCTACCCATCTCAAAAACCTCTCAGCCTCATCGGCTGGAGGTCCATCTACTGCTACTGGTCTGCCAGCTGCGGGTAGTGTGGCCTCTGGTCGAGGACGTTGCCTGGTCCTCGTAAAGTCCACTGGACACACTGGTCCCACATATGCACATAACATACACATATCTGTCAGATACTCTGGTATACAAAAAAATTATATATAAAAAAAAACATAAAAATCAAATAAATTTGAAAAGAAAGATTACATAGCTCTCCTTGAACCACTTCGGAAGGTATAGTTGGACAACTCAGAGGGGGGGTGAATCAGTTGTCACCGTGATTAAACAATTATGATTCTTTTAAAATCTTTACAAGACACTCAATGATGATCACAATAATGCTGAGAAATAAACACAGGCACATTTAGCATCAGTCACATATATGAGAAAGATAGAGACAGATAATTCCTGAGGAAACCCATCCAGGGTAAAAACCTCCTTTTCTTTATATGATAAGTATTATCTACATTATTTACATTATCATACATATGAGCACCAACTCATTGTGAGGCTACAACCTCTATTTTTGCAGGCTGCAACTTGCTGAGAGCACCAACTCTCTATTTTTGTCTAGCACCCACTAGAAAGAAGCACCAACCCCCTGGTTTCTCTAGCACCAACTAGAAGGAAGCACCAACTCCCTGGTTTCTCTAGCACCAACTACACGGAAGCACCAACTCCCTGTGTTCAAGCACCCACTTGAACCTTTGAGGACACCAGTCCTCCCTAGCACCTCCCAACCACCCTGAATAATAAACTCTTTGTTACTGAAACTTACTACAACGATATAAAATTATGCAATGGCTTACCAGCCCTGTTGTTGTTCTGTTACACTGCTATGTCCTGTCTGCATCAGTTCCTTCTGCACGCCCCTTGCACTTTCTGTTCTTCTACCTTTTATATTCTCTGGCCCATGTCCCTTTGATGCAACCTTCCTCTAGCGTGCATCTCTGCTCCTATGCTCTGCCTCCTTGCTCACACTTGAATTTTCCCCACGACAACAACCACAACAACTCCAATAGAAACAACAACCCTTCTCTTCTCTATACCGTGTATATATAGCTTCCGTGCATCTTGTGCATGCAATATTCGCCATTCCTCTACATGCACACTCTGCGCCAAATTCCTATGCAACTTGAGTGCTTTGTCTGATCATCATCGTGACTCTTCAGCTTCTCTGGTCATTTTCCACCATGCGCCTGGCATCACTGGGTGTTCTGCTGAGATTTCTCAACCTCTCTGGCAGTTGAGACTCTTCGTCTTCTCTGTGAAATTCGAGCTCACCTTCTCTATTTGAGTTACAGGCCTCAATGCCCATCCAGCTATCAATCGCCTCCACGAACATCTTCATCCCTCTTGAAGATTCCCAGAGGCTCTTCACCTTCTTTGTCAATCATCCCCAAGTGTCTTCGAGTCCTCTGGCTGAACCCATAAGTGGTTTCTAGCAGTTATACTATGTCGTGCTATAGTTTCCCTCCGATCTTGTTCAAATTCATCTGCACCATTGGATATGCAGTGAGAAAATATGGATGGTCAGAATCTGTGCTCCCAGATCTACGTTCGGGATTGGATTCCGAAGCCCCCCCTACCATTCTACCTTTAAGCAGAGGGGGGGGGGGGGGTTTGGAATTAGGTGCGCATCTCTCGAAAGGTCAGGATTAAAGTACCCAGATCAATGAATCTCATGCGATTCCAGACCCCCTTTTCCATTCTGCCTTTAATTAAAGGGGGGGGTCCAGAATTGGTGGGGTATCGAGGACGGGCCCCATCCCTGTCATGTCACCTTTTGTATTGTTCTCCTCCCCACCTACCATCTGTTCTCCACCTGACCATGCACCAAGGCTCGTTCCCTATAGCCCCTCCTTGTCCTCCGACATCTGTCCATCTCCCAATTACTGAAACTATGAAGTGGTGTAATTCTACTGACGTCACACGTGGATTGACACATGTTGAATATTGCCACGTGTCACTCTGATTCGTGACTTACATGTTCCTGAAATGTTGAATCAGTCTGACACTTGTCATTACCTAGTTATGCGACGTGTTCCTAGATGATGTGGTATGCTTACATGAGTCGAATCGATGGTCCATATCACATCTTGATATGACGGCTGCGATTAAATCACAATATCGCATATCACGATTTCGGGATTCCTGTGGTTATTATTCTTTGACCTCTTCAACTCTCGATCCGCGAAACTCCGAAATGTACTGAGATCAATGGTCCAGATAAGACCTTGATTCAATGGCTTCGATTAAATCACGATTTCGCAATTCTTGTTGCATTGTTTCTTTTCCCTCTCCATGTCGCGATTCACAAAACTATGATATGGAGTTGGATCAACAATCCAGATCTGATCTTGATTCAACGGCTGCGATTAAGTCGCGATTTCACATATCGCGAAATCGAGATTTATGTGGATGATATTACTTGACATCTCCAACTCTCGATCCTCGAAACTCCGACATGGACTGGAATCAAAAGTCCAGATTCAACTTTGATTTGACGACTGAGATTAGATTGCAATTTCAGATATCGCGATTTAGAGAGGTTGGGGAACATCGTTCCTTTGACTCTCCAGTCATCGAACTGACGATCTATCCCCACGTGTCCTACCTGAAGATGGATGGTCCTCCTTCTTTCAGGATTTTGTGAGCCCTCTACTCCTTACACTTTAAAGAGCATGTAGGTTCTCCTCGATCCAATGGTGGTCATACCCTGCGCTTGGATCTAATGCCCGAGATCTATCCTCCATATCCACGCGCTCCTCTTGTCTACATTGATATCTGAAGGTCATCGGGAATTCGGGATGGGATCCAACGATCACCGATGCTTCTCCTCCAATATTACTTCCTGTGTTTCCATCGGTGCACACTCTGATCCTGCCATATTCACTGTTGTACTTCCCATCAATGACAAGCATACGCTACCTGTTAAACATTTGCCAACAATCTCCCCCTTTGGAATTGCTGGCAACTAAGGCACTCGAATTCTTTTCTCCCCCTTTGACATCAATGTCAAAGAAGAGACATGCTCCCCCTGAGATATTGCAGTAATTTTAGGAGGCATTAGATATTCAAACAATACACAACTCCCCCTAACAAGATAGACTCATTAGGTGTGAAACGAAATGACACCCAACTTCTGTCTGAGATATTCAAACGGTGTCTTGGCGAGGGGTTTAGTAAAGATGTTTGCAATTTGTTCTGTAGTGGGAATGTAATGGACCTGAACAATTTGATTGGTGACCTGCTCTCTCAGAAAATGATATTTTATGGGAATATGTTTTGTCTAGGAGTGGAAGACAGGATTTTTAGACACACTGATGGCACTAATGTTATCACAATGAATTGGAATCGGTGCAGTGTATTTTACCTCTAATTCTGCAAGTGTCTGAATCATCCATAATACCTGTGTGCAATAGGTAGCATCAGCAATGTACTCTACCTCTGTGGTTGATAAAGAAATGGAACCTTGATTTTTACTAAGCCAGGCTACTAGGGAGTCACCCAAGAAGAATTCTCCTCCACTGGTGCTTTTTCTCTCATCAACACAGTTTGCCCAATCTGCATCTGAATAAGCAGTTAACTGAAGACTTTGATTTCTGGGATACCACAGACCATAAGTCATTGTTTTTTTTAAGTACATGAATATCCTTTTGAAATCTTGCAAATGACTTTGTTTAGGTGCAGCCTGATATCTTCCTACCATTCCTACAACATGCATTATGTCTGGGTGAGATGCTGTGATGTACAACAGGCTTCCTATCATTGAGCGATACGAGCTTTGATCAACATCAGGTGAATCATCATCCTTTCTTAGTTTACATCCAGTTACCATAGGTGTACCCACAGGTTTAGAATCTTCCATTTGAAATCTTTTCAGCATTTCTCTTAGATATTTTTCTTGAGAAATGAACATCCCTTCGGGCCTCTGAGTAATTTGCAGACCAAGGAAAAAGGACAGTTCTCCTATCGTAGACATTTCAAATTCAGACTCCATGGCAGAAGAAACCCATTGTACCAGTGAATCCTTATTACATCCAAAGATGATGTCATCTACATAGACCAGTACGATGAGCAAATCATTATCCTCTATCTTAATATATAGATTGCTGTCAGTTGTTCCTCTCTTGAACCCTTTGTCTTTGAGATATGTATCCAGTCTGTGATACCAGGATCGAGGGGCTTGTTTTAAACTGTATAAATATTTCTTCAACTTGCATACTAAGTCAGGGTTATCATACAATTTGAAACCCTCTGGTTGTTCCATATAGACTTCTTCACTTAAATCTCCATTGAGAAAGGCTGACTTGAGATCCATCTGGTAGACTTTAAACCTTTTATGACAAGCATAGACAAGAAACATTCTAATAGCTTCTAATCTTGCTACAGGCGCAAATGTTTCATCAAAATCTAGTCCTTCTATCTGAGCATAGCCTTTATAGACTAACCTCACTTTGTTCCTGATAACTTGTCCTTGCTCCTTCAACTTATTCTTAAAGATCCATTTGGAGCCAATGATGTTTTTACCTTCGGGTCTTTGAACCATCTCCCATGTATTGTTTTTCTCAATCTGATCAAGTTCTTCATTCATTGCTTTAACCCAGTGATCATCTTTGCTGACTTCATTAAAATTCTTGGGTTCCAGCATGGATATGAGAGATATATGAGATTGTTCAGTGGTTTTGATTAGCTTTCTCCTGGTTTGTACACCTTTGTCTTTTGCTCCAATTATCTGACTTGCAGGATGATTCTTTTGAATGATTCTGGAGGAAGAATTTGTAGTTGACTGTTGATTTGAGTCTGTCTGAGTGTCTGAGTCTTCATCTGATTGAGAGTCTTCGTTTTTTGATTCTTGGACCTATTCATCTTCAGCTTTAGCCGTGTCTTCTGTAGAAGACTCATTATTGTACACCTCTCTTGTTGAGATTCCTTCATCAATTTTTACATTAATACAGTCAACAATTTTATGTAGCCTCTTATTATAGCATCTGTATCCTTTACTGTTTGTAGCATACCCTAAGAAAATACCTTCATCCGCCTTGCCATCATATTTTCTGAGGTTCTCATCATTATTCTTTATGTAGCATTTACTTCCAAAGACTCTGAAGTGTTTGATTGAGGCAGGTCTTCCAAACCATAATTCATAAGGTGTCTTGTCACTTTGGGGTCTGAGGTGATCTTTGTTAAGCACATGGACTGTTGTGTCTATTGCTTCTACCCAGTAGGTTTGACCAATGTTCTTCTCATTCATCATTGACCTGGCCATTTCCTGCACTGTTCTGTTTTGCCTCTCAACTACTCCATTTTGTTGTGGAGTTCTTGGGATTGTGTATTCTCTCTTGATCCCATGCTCATCACATAATTCCTTGAAGTCTCTTGACATAAACTCTCCTCCCCAGTCTGATCTTACTACCTTTAACCTCTTCCCTGTTTGAGTCTCAGTTAAAGCCTTAAATACCTTAAACTTCTCAAATGCTTTAGCTTTTTCTTTGAGAAAGGCAACCCAAGTAAGTCTGGAGTAATCATCGATAATCAGCATGAAGTAGTTTTCTTTCCCTGTGCGTTCCTGTCTTGATGGTCCACATAAATCCATATGAACTAGTTGGAGTGGTTTCTCTGTTGAAGTAAAGCTCTTGGACTTAAAACTGTGTCCTGTTTTGCTTCCCTACTTGACAGGGTTTGCACACTGAATCTTGGGGCTTTGAGATTCTCGAAAGATCTTTTACTGCCTCGATATTTTTGAGTTTGATTAAGTGGTCAAAGTTTAGATGTCAAAGTCTCCTATTCCATAACCATCTTTCATCATGTTTGCTTAGATGACATTCTTCTCTATTTTCTTTCAGCACATATACATTATTTTCTGTCCTTATGCCTTTGGCCACCACTTGTCCTGAGTTTACAGACTTTATCTTGCAGTCCTTGGATGTGA
>ML787499.1:362754-407050 GCA_009831015.1 Picea engelmannii
TTCCAATAGTACCTTTTTTTTGAGTTGGGAGTTCTTACATAAATATAAGCAATCTTTGTACCATAGTGAATCATTTTTCCATGTAAATGTATCTGATGCACTGGAATCCTGCTGCAACCTTTGAATGAGAGTCCACACTTTTTTTCATTCTTCCATTCATCCCTTGATTCTATTATCTAATCAGGTTGGATGATCGAGATAGCACAGAGAAAGGCCTCAACATCTTCATCCTTTCTTGAGAGGGCATCTGCCACAACATTTTGCTTCCCCTTTTTATAGAGGATTTCAAAATCATAACCCAATATCTTGGTTACCCATTTTTGTTGTTCTTTTGAAGACAGTCTTTGTTCCAAGAAGTATTTAAGACTATCATGATTTGTTTTGACCTTGAAGTGCCTACCTATTAGGTAAGGACACCATTTATTCAATGAATGTAGTATTGCCATCATTTACTTCTCATAAATGGGTTTGTGTAAGTCCTTTCCCTTGAGTGGTCGAATTTCAAAAGCCAGGGGCCTTCCTTCTTGCATTAGGATAGCACCAATTCCATTTCCTGAGGCATCACATTCCACAATAAAGGTTTTTGTGAAGTATGGAGTGGTCAAGATAGGAGCTTTACACATCACCTCTTTAAGTTGATCAAAAGATTTAGTTGCCTCTGGAGTCCATGAAAATGCATCCTTCTTAGTTAGTGTCATTAAAGACGCTGCTATTCTTCCATAGTTCCGAACAAACTTGCAATAGTAACCTGTCAAACCCAAAAATCCTCTAAGATTCTTCAATGTTTTGGGAATTGACCAATCTATCATGGCCCTAATGTTGTTAGGGTGTACCTTGACACCTTCATGAGATACAATATGACCCAAATACTCTACCTCCTTTACTCCAAAGAAACACTTGGATGGTTTGGCATATAGTTGTTTCTCTTTTAGTAGTTGTAGCACCTTGTCAACATGTCACACATGATCCTCCCAAGACTTGATATAGATTAGTATATCATCAAAAAATACTAACACAAAATTTTTAAGGAAGGGCTTGAAAATGGAATTCATCAACCCTTGGAATGTGGAAGGTGCATTTGTAAGGCCAAAAGGCATGACCATAAATTCATAATGGGCTTCATGATTTTGGAATGTTTTTTTGGGGATATCTTCTTCCTTCATTCTGATCTGATGATACCCTGAACGGAGATCCAATTTTGTGAAATATATTGCTCCATGTAGTTCATCTAATAATTCATCAATGACGGGAATGGGAAACTTATCTTTAATAGTGATCTTGTTGAGNTTGAGCTCTCTATAATCTGGACACATACGCCATGAGTTATCTTTCTTGAATACCATTACCACTGGTGTAGAGTAAGAACTTTGGCTAGGTCTAATAATTCCAGCCTCTAACATTTCTTCAACCATGTGCTCAATTTCACTCTTCTAGGCGTAAGGGTATCTGTATGGCCCGATGTTAGGAGGAACACTCTCATGAATTAGGTGAATTTCATGATCATGATTTCGAGTGGGTGGAAAACCTTTGGGAATATCTTCAAATACTTTGGAATTCTTATCAATAATCCTTTGGAGATCTTGAGGAATAGATGGCTTAGATGTTTGAACATCTAGTGAGCATAGTTGTGCAATAACACCTTGATGCCCCTTTTTTCAATAATTTTGTCATGCTGTTAGAGCTTATCACCTTACCGAGTTTCCCTGTGATACCTCTTAACTCAATTTCTTTTCCTTCCAATGAAAATTTCATGAAAAGTTGTTGAAAATTAAAAGCCACTGTTCCTAATGACTGTAACCATTGGATTCCTAGTACAACATCTGCACCACCCATGGGTATAGCAATCATTGGACTATTCATTAAATATTCCCCCATAATAAGATTGATATTATTTCATTTTTTTGAGTAATTGATAGTTCCTCCATCTGCAATCATTACTTGAAACTCTGGCATCGGATATACAAAGCAATTGAGATCTTTGGCTAATTTATAGTGAAAGAAATTATGAGTACTGCCAGAATCAATTAGGACTATTACCTTTTTCTTTTTGATGTATCCTTCGATCATGAGGGCTTGAGGAGTGCTAATTCCAACCAATGCATTACACGATATCATGGGATTCAACTCTTCAGATGAAATTGCTTCTACTTTTTCATCTTGAGATGGTTCTTGTTCTTTTTCTTCCTCCTCTTCACAATCTATGTAGAATAATTTCTTCTCACCACACTTATGTCCCTTACTGTACTTGTTGTCACAATTAAAGCATAAACCTTTTGCTTTTATTTCCTCCAATTGTTGAGGTGTCAACCTTGTAGGTTGAGGTGTTTTAGAAGAAGGAGCATTGTTCTCCTTATAGATGTTAGGATTGGTCCTTCTAGTAGCCATAGCCATATTTTTACTTTCAACATTTCTTGCCACTTTAAATGCATTCTCCAATGATTTGGGTTCACAAAGGCGAACCTCATGTTGAATGTTATCCTTTAAAGTTCTTATGAATACATCAATCAAGTGCTCATCTGGAATATCAGTTATCTTTATATTCAATCTTTGGAAGTTCTCAATGTGCTCGATAACTGAACCCTTTTGCTTGAGATTTATCAATTGGCTAAAGAAGGTATTGCTCCTTGTATCCTCATAGTGTGCTATCATTTTTTCTGTGAAAATTGTCCAAGTGATGAGTGATTTGTGAGAACAAAGCCATCGATACCATACAAATTGATTAGGTTCTAAATATAAAGAAGCAATTCGTACCTTTTGTGTATGTGGCACATTATGGAGATCAAAGAATTGCTCCATCTGAAGTATCGATGTGATTGGGTCCTTCCCATCAAATTTCCTCATATCAATCTTAGGAACGTGGTTGGTCTTCAAACCAAAGTTGGAGTTTCTCCATTCTTGATTCACCTTCCTTGTGTCCTCATTATGAATTTCATGGGATGAATTTTCACTTTCAGGTGTCTTCTCTATTACGAAATTTTTCAATACTTCCATGATCTCCCCTTTTAAACCCTCCATCATCTCTTGTAGTTCATCTTTTGTAACTATCTGATCCAAAATCGGATCTAGGAGCCTGACAGGGCTCAAAAAGGCTAAAAAATGAAAGTGCTCAAAATCCGACAAAACCAGCGCCATTGCGTCTGTCTCATCTTCTTGATTCTGGCCATATATTTACTTTGTCAAATGGGCTTAGTATGCGAAAGATATCGCATTCTGTTTGAAAACCCAAATAGGCAAAAAAAATGGGTGACTGTACAGTCCGTACAGTGCCACGTGGCAGGCTGACTATACAGGTCGTACAACTATATAGCTGATGTGGAAGCTCCTGGAGAAGACATGTGGTAGGTGACAGGGTTTACGCCAGTTGAATTGGACCAATCTATGGGTGACATGTGTCACCACTGTAAGGGTGACACGTGGCACGGGATAACGTCAGCAGGCGACTGGGCAGGTACATGGCAGATACGTGGACCATCCGGTGTTTGACACATGGCATCGTTCTCGATGAATGGAGAGGTGCCACATGGCCCAGTCATGGGTTTCCATGTGGCACCTTGTGGTTGGCTCTCAAGTTGTGCAAAATATGGGGTCTCCACCGGAGTCGAATCCCCGACCTCCTCCTCCAAGCTACGGACTGGAAGGACCGGGCTAACCACCCACTCCACATTGTTACTTATTATATGTATTGCATTTAATTTTATTTAAAATGAATATGTTATAAATGGCGCAAAAAAAAGAGGGGGCTGGGGCTAAGCCCCAACCCGTGGTCGCGTAACCTCCATATACCGAGAGCATGGAGTTTAACATGCATGGGAGTTGGATAAGGGCCAGCCCTTGGACCCCGTGCCACCATGTAACCACCACCAACGGAACCGGGGCCCTATCCACCAAATTTGGGCGCGCGGGTAAGTTGTTAGCCATCGGTTCCATGGAACGCGCCCGAAGACCAGGAGCTAGGGATAGGGGGCTAGCATACAGGTGGAGTGCCTGCCCACATGGCCACTCCCCCATATGACCTAGGGCATGCTCTTTTGGGGGCTACGCCCAAAATTAAACATAAAGTGGGTTTTTTCCAATGTTTTGGGATTTTAATTGATTTTATGCCTGTAACTAATGGATTTTATCCATTTTTGGGAGATATTGGGCATTTTTGGAGCCCAAATTTTGGGAGGAAGTTGGGGATGGATAACCAACTTCAGATCTATAAAAACCAGGCCTGTTTGAGGCCATGGGAGGATAGTCAGAGCAGAATTATGCTGAAGGGAAGCCAAGCCAAAGCCATTTTTATGCAGGGAAGCTATTGAGGAGCAGATGCTTATGGGCCATTTCTGGGAGCTCCGGACATCCGTTTTGCGTGTCGTTTTCTTTGCTGGGTTCTAGAGATCTGGAAGAACATGAACATATCAGTATTGTAGCCAATTGGCACTACTACAATGTACTTTTGAGCTTTTGAACAGAAATAAAGAAGCCTCCCCCACAGAGACAAAGGCCCGGAGACGTAGGCAACGTTGTGCCGAACTCCATTATCAATTCTCTTATTATGGTTTGTTGTTTATTACTTCATTTCAGATCTGCATATGTGTATATGGATGTCATAATTCCTCTTATCTCCTCATTCTTTCATTAAGCTTCTTAAAAGGGTTAATTAACACATGCAAATTAAAAAACTCAACCACAGTCATTAAAAGATCTTTACGGATCACTATCTTCTTTTGTAAATCATTTATGTCCCTACGCATTTCTTCACCTTCATCAAGAGTCCAAGTAGGATTTTATGGAGGCTTAGTTGGTGTAGAAGTTCCCTTTTTAGGTGGCATCTTGTCCAAGTATCACTTTTGAACCTTAATTTTGAGGTGGTTCTGCTAGACAATATTTCTTCTGTTGTATCTCCCATTCGGCCCTTCTGGATATGAAACTTTATTTTATGTAGTTCTATAATATTTCTTCTCTGCAATTCCATAGGTCTGATCAAAATTGGATGTGCCAAGTGGAATTTATAGTAACTTCCCCACAACTTGTCGATTTTTGGCCTTTCCAGGATATCTCACTTGTATAGCGTGCCCCGCACAAAATAATTGATATAAAATTATGAAACTCACATCCAAAATACTACAGACTGTCCAAAATCCAATGCAACCAGTCCCACTCAATTTGGATACTCTA
This sequence comes from Picea engelmannii, assembly GCA_009831015.1. Classification (NCBI taxonomy): domain Eukaryota; kingdom Viridiplantae; phylum Streptophyta; class Pinopsida; order Pinales; family Pinaceae; genus Picea; species Picea engelmannii. The sequence continues at coordinate 367,915 of ML787499.1, forward strand.
GAAATAAGTTATGATTGTTTTACCTAGAACACCTTCTTGAGACTAGTCAATAGGACTAGTCAGATACCCTATCTTACACAAGGTGTATCTACAAATGTAAGATGACCCAGAAGCTGAAAGTTTTACCACATATACCTTACTAATTTATTTAAATGGAATCCAGAGTGTATGGTCTGAAACATTACATAAAATTATTTATAGAAAAAGTTCTGCAATGACTCAGTTTAGGATGATTCTAGAGCCCTATCTTGTACAGGGTATATATCCAAAATTATAAGGCCTCAAGAGCTTAATTGTTAACCCAACGTACCTTTATCCATCTACTAAATATCCTCCAAGACGTTCCTTCTGAAACATTGTAGAAAAAAAGTTATAGCGAAAATGCCAAGGTGTCTTAGATGTAGCAGCGAAACCCCAAGACCTTGAGCTGTGATACCATATGTTAAGAACCAAATATCAATATAGCATAGAAAAACCTAAAAAAAAGTACTCAACCCCTTGAAAAAGAGATAATTTCAGATAATAATCCTCTTTGAGGGGGAAACCTCCTTTTACCCCACTTAAATGTTCAAGTACAAGATGATTCAAAATGAAAATGTCTCCTTGGTATATATAGGAGACTAGGAGGTATAATTACAACTAATGGCCTAAAGCCGACATAAATAAAATAACATTACTAATATAATATGCCCCAATTAAGGGGTAATGAGCCAATATTATGGCTTAACAAGAAGAGGATGAAGACCTCAAACAAAGGATCTAAGAACATGGAGGAAAGTGAAATTATGATGCCCCATTCCTTAAAAAGGTATTTTAAGGGGTTGGGTGTGTTTCATATAGGGAGCGTTGAAAATGATTTGTCCTCAATGTTAAAGGAGCATTGAAGTGGTTAGAGGGAGTTATGGCTATCTCACCTTATTATAAGTGTTAGTTCTAAGAAGAGGAATTTAAGGATTCGAGTCATATCTCATGGCTCCATATTAGGTAAAATCAATCCCAACTTATGGAGCTAAATCCTCAACCATTTCCTAAAATACTTCATGGTGGTTAAGCGTCCAAATCCTATATAATGAGTGCATTCCAAGGTGAATGGGGGGAAAGGATTTCAGAGTGTCAAACCTTTGATATTGTAAGTAGAATTAATCAAAGAATCATAATACTGATCTTGAGACATTCAAAAGAGGGTTGGATAGGAGAGCTTCGAGGAGTTGCTGCAACGTCAATGCTGGATTGTAAGTGCTTCATAATTGCTTTCCTTTGATAGATAAACTTGGCCTATTCCCTTCAAATTTTGTGTTATTGATCACATGTATGTATATCATTGTAAATTCATCATAAATATATTTATTGTCACCTAACAATATAGATTAGAAGAAAGGAGATTCCTCTTTGTTCATTGTAGGTCCCATTTTTCACCTAGGAGCTTGGTCAACAAGGTCAAAGGCTAGAGCAGTGAGGACAGCCATCGTAAAATTTATTGCATCTCTTTCATATTACCTTGACTATTGAAATAGGTCTAAATAAAAATTAGTAACCATTTTTTTCCTTCTATCTTGGATCGAAGGAAACTTGATCCAAGGGGGACTTCACCTATCTACAGGGGGAAGTCACCACAACAAAAAATTGGCAACCATACTAGGGAATGATTGGTTCGAGGTTTTCAACCTGTTGGATCTTGTTTTTCAATTGATCTTTTTGATGTTGATGCTTGTTATTTGAACTCTTCCTAGTTTTGGTTGAATCTGGGAAAAATTTGGTGTTGTTTCAACCACTTCCATGCTTCAACACTCCCTTATAGTGTCTTGTAGAGCATTGAAAACCCTTATCAATGATCCCTGCTAGTGTTATGAGGAGTGTTGAACTTTGTTCAACACCTTTTCTGCCTCATTACGAGAGTGTTGATCTCCTTCCTAGGTAAGGTTTTAGCTCATTTTGATTTCTTCTTCTTAGATTTTCGATTTAGATCTTTTCCTCAGAATATTTTATGATTGGTTATGTCTTTTTTTGATTGAAAGAATTGCGATCACCAACTTTTCTTGCCTCTTTTGAGCTTGCAAGACCTTCAAAATTATGGAATGAACATGATTTCCTTGGGAAAAAAACTCTTGTTGGGAAAAAACTCGCCTATAGGTATCGATCAACATACCAACCTATGGAAATCATGTTGGGAAGAGGCCCGTTTAGGGGTATTACACTGAGCATAGTTTATTCTCATTTTCAATCTTGTCAAAAATGAAACCAACTTCAAGAACATTTTCATTCTTTGTTTCAAGCTCATTAAAAATGAAACAAACTACGAGCATACTTCGTCGTTCCTCGAGCCTGTTAAACCATGAAGAGTCATATTTTGAGTGGTAGTTTAACCCTTTTTCAAACTTGTAAGACTAGTTATGAAAAGGGTATACTCTAGTCAATCATGACTAGAAGAGTTCCCCCTTGTATTTGTTTACACTTTTTCGGGCTTGGGGAACTAAATTTATGAAACATAGCATCCATGGAGTTGTCTTTAAGATCTTTTGAGACTCTCTAAACATGAAAATACCATTTATTTTTTCTCCTTTGGACTCGTAAAACATGCATTAAAGTACCCATACGGGGCCAAATGCCTCCTTCAGGTTCATTAAAAATTTCATGAGGAACTCATCGAATATGAGTTATGCCGATCATTTTTTGTCCTCCTCAAGATCAATAAAAAAAAAAAGAGGTACCTGCTAATCATGGTGGGAGAAAATTGAAGGAAGTGGGTCAAGTTTATGGAAAGCATCATGGAAGTTCTTTTTTTTCTCCCTTGAACATGGCACCTGTTTGCATCTTGTCTTACAATTTAGTAATCTTCTTGTCTTTGAGTCATACCAATTCCATGAGTCCTCATACTCCTTCGTCTCACTCGAAGAGTGGCTTGGAGACTTTCACACTATGTTTTGGTATATCTCTCACTCGAGTCAATGCTTCCAAGTCATTTTTCATGCCTCACAATGTTCAAGGGAAGTTTCACCTCAAACAAACCATTCTGCAGTATTACTAGCTTTCATCCTCGTGTCAGTCCACACTCATTTATTCTATCATATTACATCTCTTTCATGTGGCTGTTTTGTGTTAACACTAGTGGGAAATCATGTACCTCCTTTGACAAGTCTATTCATGTCAACTTAAACACATTATCCATGAATTAGACTTAGAAACCAATTAGTACCTTGGAGCCTGCATGCCTCAATGGTAGGTTTCCTCACATTGGAAAATAGGTTTACATCATTGACCTATGATCAAATGATTCTATAAATGTTCGACTTTAGATCATTTTTTTATATTCATTGGATGTAATAGGGTACCTTGGGAGTCATTTTCATCATTGGTGGTTTCCCTCACACTTGTTAACGATATACATTAATGAATGGTAATCAAGTGGTTTCTACCATGTTCAAGATCAAGTAATATATTCACATGGTTATAAACATACTATTTTGGGATCGGGATGAATACCTTGGGTTGGGCGCTCACTTTGTTATGTGCTTTACCCAGGCTACGATGGAGATCATTTAAATATGTAGAAGATTCCAGTATAACCACCATATTGGCAATCGAATTGATGTATATGCTATCACATAGATCCACTTTGTATTGGTCCATGACTATGTTTTTGTCATATCGTAGATCCACTGTGCATTCTTTTGTGGATATGATCAAATCATGTCATGGAGGTATGTATCCACATTGTATCTTCGGTGGCCATATCCTTAGTCAGTGATTTCATGGATCTACAATGTATTGTTCAATGACCATGCTTTGAGTTAGTTTAATCTGAGCATAGGTATGCCTTCCTCAGGAATGATACATATATATTGTTTGATGTTTGTTTGTAGCTTTCGCCAGGATCTCCTACTCCAACGCCCTTGCATTAAAATTTTGTAAAGTGTTTCGGCCATGAGTTTCTCGTTTGACCTCACACTTTAGGGGGAATCTATTACACAACTAAATGTTACACCACATTGCTTCACTTAAGTGTCATAAGTGCCATATGCAGCTTAATAAGTGTCACATGCAATTTATAAAGTGTCATATGCAAATTACTAAGTGTCACATGCACTTTATTAACTATCGTAACTTTGACATTGTGGAAGAACATTTGTCATAATCCATATTCATTGTGGAGGAGAAAAACCTATCAATAGAAGGTCAAAATGATGTATTTTACCTTGATATTTTGACCATTTTTGAAGATCAATGATCCACTTCCCATCTATAGGGAGCATTGAAATCTTATCAATGCTCCCCTTCCCATGTATAGAGAGAATTGGAAACACTCTGTGATCATTGTTGGAGGAGCATTGAAGTGGTTGGAAGGAGTTATGGCTAGCCCACCTTATTCTAAGGGTTATTTACAAGAAGAGGAAGTCAAGGATTCAAGTCGTATCTCATGGCTCCATCTTAGGTAAAATAAATCCCAACTTTTGGAACTAAATCCTCAACCATTTCCTAAAATACTTCATGGTGGCTAAGCCTTCAACTCCTATATAATGAGTGCATTCCAAGGTGAAAGGGGAGAAAGGATTTTAGAGTGTCAAACCTTTGATATTGTAAGGAGAATTCATCAAAGCATCATAATTATGATATTGAGACATTCAGGAGAGGGTTGGATACAAGAGCTTGGAGGAGCTTCTACAATGTCAACGTTGGATTATAAGTGCTTCATCATCACTTTCCTTTAATAGATAAAATTGGCTTGTTCCCTTCATATGTTGTGTTATTGATCACATGTATGCCTATTATTGTAAAGTCATCATAGATAGATTTATTGTGACATAACAATATAAAGTATAAGAAAGGAGATTCCTCTTTGTTTATTGCATGTCCCATCTTGTGCCTGAGAGCTTGGTCAACAAGGTCAAAGGCTTGAGAAGTGAGGACAACCATCATAAAAAGGCATGTATTCCATCTCTTTCCTCTTACTCTGATTGTTGAAATAGGTCTAAATGGAAAATATTAACCATTTGTTTTCCTTCTGTCTTGGATCAAAGGAAACCTGATCCAAGGGGGATTTCACCTGTATGCAAGGGGAATTCACCACAACAGTAAATTGATGACCATACTGGGGAATGATTGTTATGAGGTTCTTATCCTATTGGATCTTATTTGTCCATTGATATTTTTGATGTTGATGCCTGTTATTTTAACTCTTCTCACTTTTTGTTGAATCTGGGAAAAAATTAGTGTTGTTTCAACCACTTCCAGGCTTTAATGCTCTCTTATAGTGTCCTTCAGAGCATTAAACACACTTATCAATGCTCCCTGGTAGTTTTATGAGGAGCATTGACATATATTCAATTCCCTGTCTTCCTCATTATAGGAGTTCTGATCTCCTTCCTGGCTCAATGTTCATCCCATTTTTCTTTCTTCTCCTTAGATTATGGATTTAGAGATTTGCCTCAAAGTATTTTATGATTGGTTATAAATTTTTTTGATTGAAATAATTGTGATCACCAACTTTTCTTTTCTCTTTTGAGCTTACAAGTCCTTCAAAATTATGGAATGAACATGACTTCCTTGGGAAAAAAACCCATGTTGGGAAAAAACCTTCCAAGGCCCAATAGGTATCGATCAATGTACCAACCTCTGGACATCATGTTGGGAAGCGGCCCATTCATGGGTATTAGAATGAACATAGTTTATTCTCATTTTCAAGATTGTAAAAAATGAAACCAACTTCGAGCATAGTTTCATTCTCTGTTTCGATCTCATTAAAAAATGAAGCAGGCTACGAGTATACTTTTTCATTCCCTAAGCTCCTTAAAACACAAAGAGTTGTCTTTAGAGTGGTAGTTTAACCCTTTTTAGGCCTCGTAAGACTAAGTACAAAAAATGTATACTCTAGTCAATCATGACTAGAAGAGTTCCCCCTTGTATTCTTTTGCACCTTTTTAGGCTTAGGGGACTAAATTTACGAAAAATAACATCCATGGAGTCATCTTTAAGATCTTTTCAGACTCTCTAAACATGAAAATACCATCACGTTTTCCTTATTTGGACTCATAAAACATGCATTAAAGGACCTGTATGGGGCTAAAACCATCGTTCTTCAGGTTCATTAAACATATGATGAGGGACTCATCGAATATGATTTGTACTGAGCATCTTTTATCCTCCTCAATATCATTAAAAAACAAAGAGGTACTCACCAATCACGGTAGGGGGGAAATTGAAGGACGTGGGTCAAGTTTTTGGAAAGCATCATGGAAGTTGTTTGTTGTCTCCCTTGAACATGACACCTATTTGTGTCTCATCTTATAGCTGGGTAATCTACTTGTCTTTTAGTCATACAAATCCCATGAGTTCTCATACTCCTTTGTCTCACCTGAAGAGTGCCCCAATGACTGTCACACTATGTTTTGGTCTATCTCTCAGTCGAGTCAATGTTTCTAATTCATTTTTCATGCCTCACAATGTTCAAGGGAAGTTTCACCTCAAACCAACCATTCTACAGTAATACTATCTTTCATCCTTCTATCATTCCATACTCATTTAATCTATCATCTTACATCACTTTCCTATTTCTGTTTCATGTCAATGATAGGGGAAACATCATGGCCCTCCTTCGACATGTCGGTTCCTGTCGACTTCAACACATTATCTAGGAATTCGAATTAGAATCCAATTAGTAAATTGGAGCCTACATGCCTCAATGAAAGGTTTCCTCACCTTCAACAATAGGTTTAAATCATTGACCTATGATCGAATGATTCGAGGAATGTTTGACTTCAGTTCATTTGTTCACATTCATTGGAATGTAATAGGGTTCCTTGGGAGTCATTGTAAACATTGGTGATTTTCCTTTCACTTGTTAAAGATATACATTAATGACTGATAATCAATTGGTTTCTACCCTGTTCGACATCAAGTCATTTATTCACATGGCTAGAAACATACTATTTTAGGATTGGGATGAAGACCCTGGGTTGGGCACTCAATCTGTTATGTGCTTTACCTAGGTTGTGATTGATATCATTTGAATATGTAGAATATTCCAGTATAACCACCATATTGGCAATATTAGTGATGTATATGTTGTCATATAGATCCACTTTGTATTGGTCTATGACTATGTTTTTTTCATATCGTATCTCCATTGTGTATTCTTTTGTAACTATAATCAAATCATGTCATGGAGGTATGGATCCACATTGTATCTCTGCTAGTCATATCCTTAGTCAATAATTTCAAGGATCCCCAATATATTGGTCGATGGCCATACTTTGATTCATTTTACTCTGAGAATAGGTTTGTCTTCCTCAAGGATGATACTTATATATTGTTTGATTTTTTTTGCAGCTTCCACCAGGCTCTCCTACTCCAACACCCTTGCATTAATATTTTTTAAAGTGTTTCATCCATTAGCTTCTCCTCTGACCTCTCACTTTAGGGGGAATTTGTTACACACCTAAATGTCACACCACCTTGTTGCACTTAAGTGTTGTAAGTGTCTTATGCACCTTACTAAGTGTTGCATGCACTTTATCAAGTGTCCTATGCACCTTACTAAGTTTCGCATGCACTATATTAATTGTTACAACTTTGACACCATGGAAGAACATTTTTCATAATCCCTAGTCATTGTGGACGATAAAAATCCATCATGAGAAGGTCGAAATGATGCATTTTACCTTGATATTTTGACCATTTTTGAAGGTAAACACTCCTCTTCCCATGTATAGGGAGTGTTGAACTCTTATCAATGCTCCCCTACCCATGTATAGGGAGCATTGAAAATTATTTGTGCTTAGTGTTGGAGGAGCATTGAAGTGGATAGAGGGAGTTATGTCTAACCCATCTTATTCTAAGTTTTATTTCCGAGAATAGGAAGTCAAGGATTAAATTCATATCTCATGGCTCCATATTAGGTAAATTCAATCCCAACTTATGGAGCTAAATTCTCAACCATTTCCTAAAATAGTTCATGGTGGTTAAGCCTCCAACTCCTATATAATGAGTGCATTCCAAGGTGAAAGAGGAGAAAATATTTCAGAGTGTCAAACGTTTGATCTTGTAAGGATAATTCATCGGAGCATCATAATTATGATCTTGATACATTCAAGAGATGGTTGGATATGAGAGCTTGGAGGATCTTTTGCAACATCAACGTTGGATTGTAAGTGATTCATCATTGCTTTCCTTTAATAGATAAACTTGTCCTATTTCCTTCATATGTTGTGTTATTGATCACATGTATGTCTGTTGTTGTAAAGTCATCATAGATAGATTTATTTTCACCTAAAAATATAGAGTAGAATAAAGGAGATTCCTCTTTGTTCATTGGAGGTCCCATATTGCACCTAGGAGCTTGGTCAACAAGGTCAAAGGTTGAAGCAACGAGGAAAACCATGACAAAAAGGCATGTATTCCATATCTTTCCTCTTACTCTAATTGTTGAAATAGGTCTAAAGGGAAATTCATAACCGTTTGTTTCCCTTCTGTCTTAGATTGAAGGAAACCCAATTCAAGGGGGATTTCACTTATCTGCAGGGGGAGTTCACCACAATACTCATTGATTCCATAGTGGACATAAGGGCCACCACTCTCATCATTTATGAGATAGTAGGGTGACCAACATGTATTAACCATGTAGCACATATGGAAAGCAATCAAAATGCCATATTTTAAAAAATTAGTCATGCCCACACCCTTGTTGTAATACCCCTAGGTGTTATAGGAAAATTCCCTTATGGATAGGTGAATTTCCTCTTGGATTCCAGACCCCTAATACTAAGATAGAAACATACAAATGGACACTAACATCCCTGTGAATTCAATTACCTAAGCAGAAATAGAAAGGGAAGGAGGAAAGTGCGATGCACCTTATTCCCTGGTTCATCTTTGTTGCCTTCGATCTGAGCTTGATATCCAAAATCTTCATCACCAATCGATACTTGCAATGTAATGGAATAAAAAAAAGACAAAGAACTCCTACTCTACTCTACATTATTAGACTAATTGAATTCATCTATCAAGATCAACAATCACATGAAAAAATACACAACCTTGAAGGGAATAGGCAAATTAATATTGATGAGAACTTTAAAGAGCTACTTACAATCTATATATGAAGTTGCAACAACCTCTCCAAGTCCTCCTCATCTAGACCTTGCATGATGCTCCCAAGATCATAAGTTTTATATCCAAAATCTTCCTCCTCTTCTCCATGGGAATCCCTCATTATAAAGGATTTGGAGGCTTAACCACCATGGAGAAGATCACTCATAAGATCCACTAAAAATGGATCTCCAAGATTTTTTGGGAGAAAATATCTCTTCAAGGATTTTAGGGAGAAAACATATCTCAAGGATTTTAAGGAGGAAATATCTCTCCCATCCATGAGATTCTCAACCTCTACTTGAAAATAGGAAACCAAATGTGAGGTGGATTCTCAAACTAAATTAATTTCCTTTTTATGAATATTAGTAATGAATACATGTGCACATGGTATTTTGACCTTCACATGATATATTTATCCTCCACCTTGATTAGGGATTGTGACAAATGTTCTTTTATGGTGTCAATGTATTTGACACTTTCATGACATTTACGACACTTAGGGTGAGGTACTTAAGTGTGGAATTTTTGTGTGTAATAGATTGTCCCTTAAAGTGTGAGGTCAGAAGAGAAACTGATGGCCGAAACACTTTACAATTATTCTATGCAAGGGCATAGAGTTGGAGAACTTGGAAAAAGATGCAAACAACCACCAAACAATATTAATATATGTTCCATTTACGAGGCATGCATACCTATGCTCGGAATATGATATGACTCAAAGCACGATCACCGACCAATACATTGCAAATCCATGAAAAATATTGATTAAGGGTATGGCCACCAAAGATACAATGTGGATCCATATGTCCAGGACATGAACTAGTTGTAGCCATGAAAAATACACAGTGGATCTATGAGATGATAAATCATAGCGACATACCAATAAAATGTGGATCTATGTGACAATATGCATATCAACATATTCAAATTATGTCCTTCACAGCCTGGGAAAAGAAGATAATAAAGTGAATTTCAAAACAATGTGTTCGTCCCAATCCCAATGTGGTATGAATCTATCCATGTAAATAGATGTTTTGATGTCGAACATGGTAGAAACCACTTGATTACCGGTCATTCAGGTGAATCGTTAACAAGTGCGATGGAAACCACCAATGATGTCAATGACTCCCAAGGTACCCTAGTCAATTCCAGCGAATGTGAATAAATGAGTTGAAGTCGAACATTCATGGAATCATCCAATCAGAGGTCAATGATGTAAACCTACTGTCGAAAGCGAGGAGGCATACCATTGAGGCATGAAAGTCTCAAGGTACTAACTGGTTTCTAAGTCTAATTCCTGAATGATGTGTTGAAGTCGACAAGAAAAGACTCATCAAAGGGGGGCCTTGATGTATCCCCCATCATCAACATGAAACTGACATAGGAAAGTGATGTAAGATGGTGAATAGAATGAGTATGGATTGAAATGAGAAATGGAAATTGGAAATACTGCAAATGGATGGTTTGAAGTGAAAAATTCCCTTGAACTTGATGAGGCACGACAACTGACTTGGCAACATTGAATCTACGAGTATCAAGAATGTAATGTGACGACAGTAAGAGCATTCTTCGAATGGAAAAAAATGTATGGCGACACATGGAATTGGTATGACTCAGAGAAAATATGATTACCCAATTGTAAGACGAGATGCAAACATGTGCCATGTTCAAGGGAGAAAAAAGTTTCCATAAAGGATTCTCAAAAACTTGACCCACTTCCTTCAATGTTTTCCGCCAACCAGATAGATGAGTACCTATTTTTCATTTAATGAATTTGAGGAGGGTAACACATGCTTTATTTAACTCACCTTCGGTAAGTTCCACTTCCTTTATTTAACGAACCATAAGAAGTAATGGTTTGTTCCCATATGTGTCCTTCAATGTGTAGTTTAGCGAGTCCAAATAAGGAAAACTCGGTGGTTTTTCATGTTTAGAGAGTCTGAAAATAAGTTTAAGTTGACTCCAGGGTTGTCCTTTTTCGTGATGTTTAGTCTTCAAGGTCCAAAAAAGTATAAAATTATATGAAGGATAAATCTTCTAATCATGTTTGATTAGAGTGTTCCTTTTTCATAATTAGTCTCAAGAGGCCGAAAAAGAGATAAACTATCACCTAAAAGATGCCCCTTCAAACTTTTTAATGAGTGTGAAAGGAAGAAATATCACTCAACAACATTTTCATGTTTAGAGAGTCTAAAAAGAGCTTAAAGGAGACTCCAAAGGGTTCCTTTTTTCTTATATCCTTTATGAGTATGGAAAAGTGATAAAAGTATACTCGCTTACATTCTCACGTATTTATGAGCATGAGAAAGAACACAGATTAAGATCGATAACTTGTTCTCATGTATTTATGAGCATGAGAAAGAACAAAGACTAAGATCATTCCATAAAAATACTACTACATTATGATGGGAATGACCTTCAAATGAGGATCACTCCTAGCATCGTGTCTCTCTAGAGGTGGTTTTCCCCCAACTTCTTTGGCATAAGTTGTTGGTTTTTCTCCATCATGATGTCCAGAGGCTGGATATCTGACCCCCAATCATCGTTTCCTCGGACGATTCTTCTTCTTTCATCGTTTAGGTTTCTGGTTAATAATGGAAACATTTTCACTGGGTAGAGGAAAAGAAGGTTGAAGTACTAGATCCAGTGTGAGAATCGATTGTAATGGAGGGGGGTCTGTTTCATTTTTTAACGAGCTTGATAGATACAATGAACTATCCTCGTCGAGACCAAGTACTACCAACAGATGAGATGAATCGAAGGATTGTCGTACTTGAGTCAAAATCATGTTTAAGGTGGAAACCTACATGGTGGGAGAAGTAGGCAAAGGAAAAACCACCATGAGTGAGGAATCCTTGAGAAGACCTACACCAACACTCTCAAATTTACTCTATCCTAGAAAAGGGATATGATTGGTTGCGACATTGTTGAGATCTAGATTTGTATACTTGACTTGGTCAATAGTGATAATATTTCCTTGATGGGGAAATCGTAAGATATGAAACACCGAATATGTGACGATAGTAGTTACATAGAACCAACTACGACCAAGTAACAAATTATAATCCAGGGGCACGTTGATGACTTCGATATCAACCAAAACAAATTTACCCTTCAAAGTCACAGGGAAATATTTCAAGAGTCCATGAGGTTTTAAACCATGTCCATCAAATGATTTCAAGGTAGTAGGGGACGAGGTAAGTGCAGGAGAACCAAAGGCTCTCCAAAAAGGAAAATACATGACACAAATGGAGGCTCCTTCATCCAAAAAAATATGATGGATGTTGCGTCCACTAACCAAAACTTGAATTTGGAAAGCTAAGTGATGTGAGACTATCTCCTTAAAATAATCTATATTAAATGTAATCAGGTTGGACTTCTCAGGATCCATGGCTCCAACGACTGACAACATGGTTCTATGTTGACTTGGAAAATTTTGTAGAACTTACAGGGTTGACATAGGACAAGGTGCTAGCAAAAAATCTTCAATGATGTTGTATTTTTGGGCAGCATGAGAATTTGGATTAAATGTCACTTTCCAAATTATTCTCTTGGGCAGGCACAACATTGCATCAAAAATTGGCTTCTCAATATGTAGAGGATTGGAAAATGGAGGAGGAGTAGCATTAGAAGGTTGGTCGACAATATTCCCTTTAGTCTGATCACTTGGAGGAGTGTCATAGGTATTTGTATGAGTTGTGACATTAACTGTCTTAAACATGTACACCTCAGAGGTGCTTGTGGAAGCATCCCCATTGTGGGAATGACCCGAGTCATCTGTTTTCAGAGGGGCAGGGTTTTGTGCAACCAAAAATTGTTGCTGAACCAGTTGGGAGGTACCCTTTAGATGTATCATGACAGCCGCACGATGAGGGCAGTATTTTTTGTAGTGATATTATCCACAAATCATACAAGGATATTTAGGTTTCCTTTTCGGTTGAGTATCAATAGACTTAGGATTATCTTGCTTGTTAGAAGATTTCTTGGATTTTTTGTTGTTTTTCTTCTTACCTCCTAGTTTCTAAGATGAAGTGGATTGGACCATATTCACCTTGGATCTTTGAGCAGGAGCGGAAGTGGTTGTGGTTTTTGGAACAGAATTATATTCCAGAGCAGGCCTTGATGGATCATTTGATGGACGAGGATCATTAGGGATCATATCGTAAAGTGTGATAGAGTGGGAATAAATCAAGTCCAAATACTACACAAGACTGATAGCCTTCTCATTAGTAACTACGTATATCATAGAAACATCGCGGGTGATGGTAGGAAAGAGCGACTTTGTAAACCAATCTGCGAGAAGTTGGTCCAGAATTGGAGGTTTAATTAACTGTCTCCGTCGTCTCCACTCATGAATATGATCAGAGATGTGGGTAGAAGAGGATTTCCGGAGATAGATCAAAATTTCTATACTGGTCTCGTACCATATAGACAACTGAAAATGTGTCAGGAAATCCATGGTAAGAGAGTTAAATTCTACAAAAGAGTTACTCAGAAATTCAATGTACCATTTTGTTGCCACACATGTAAGTTTTCTATGAAAAATTCTAAGACAAATCGAATTGTCCATAAAATATTTGGAAGAACACCATAAGTGGAATTTCATAACATGATTTTTAGGATCCTTCCCAGGTTTTTCATTAAATTTTGGAATGTCGGATGGTAATTTGGCAGGGATGGCGGGCCAAAACAAGGCATGAAGGATGAAATCGTTTGTTAAACGTGACAAATATTGCAGATCTAACATAGCCAATAGTGGTAGATTTCGGTTAGTTTGTTGATATTGGTGATAACCATATTGCATGGTAACACCAGTAGAACCGTATCCAATTTTGTAAGTTTTAAACCTGCGAAGTAAAGCAATGCATATATATTCTTAAGAAATACAGAAATTAATCAATGGCTCATACACAGAATACACAGAGATTTTTACCGGAAACCCTCAACCGGGAAAACCTTTCTTATTTTCATTATATCAAATTTCACCATTCTCAATACAATATATACAATGTTTTTAGGTATTCCTTAGATACCAAAACCCTAATCCCTTAATTCAGGATTAATTTACAAATCAGCGAAAAATAGCAAAATCCGCTAAAAATAGCAAAAACCGCCAGATGCAGTTTGTACGGATCGTCAGATGTAGTTTTCATATCTGACGCACCCACACACACACACATGCAAAGAATATAACACATACCCAACAAATTTGTGTCAAGGTGACAAAATTGGATGGTCCTCCCATATACGATGGTTTTCTAGGTTGTCCACCTATGTGCTTGGATTTAATAGATGGACCTCCTAAGTACTACAGTTGTCCTGTTGGTTCCCCTATATATGGAGGTGGAAGGGAATATTGTGTTTGAATTGTGGAGTTTATAGATTGATAGGGCATAGTTCATTGCAAAGGAATTCCCACCAGATTGGGTTGAGTCCACAAAGGGTTCACAACTCCTGGATATGGATGTACATGATATAGAAAAGTGGTATTAGGGATAAAAGGACTTGGAGGAGTGGTTTTCCCCCATGCTGGTTGATTTTTCAACCATGTAGGTCCCCCTCCAGTGAAAAATTTCCCTGCAACTGAAGGTTTCCCCCTAGTTGAAGGTTGTCCTCCCATGGAATATTGACCTCCAATGTAGGGAGTATTTATTTGTGACATGTGAGATAGAGATTGAGTATATTGGGTAACCGTGGTTGTGTAAAATAATTTACTTCTATCCATTTGACCTATAGGATGAAAAAGTAAAGCACGTGGCATGTGCATGTGTGGGAAAAATGAATCATGAATATTACCTAACTCATGTGCAAGAGTAGATGAATGCACAAGTGGTTGATTCAGGGTTACCTGGGTCATTGATGTTTCCGGTAAATAATAAGCACCAACAATATCAACTACGGGAGTTGTGGAAAAATATGAATTCCCAAGTCCTTCATGAAATCCAAAAATCGGGGGGTTCATGCCAAAAGAAGAATAAGTATCATCATATCTCTTGGATGGTGGATGAAATAGTGGTTGTCCAAGTGGATCAGTAAATGGAGGATTCACAAAAGATGCCAATCTTTCTATGAAGGTTGGGACCAATTCTTCAATGTGATGGTCACTTCTAGGAGTGTCGTTCCCAGTTTCATAAGTGTGATATACGATCACTGCTTCGTAAGAAAGAATATTTTGTGGTTCCTAAGTTTTACGTTCCATACCTTGTATAGTGTGAAAATTCTGATCCTAAGGCCAACTATGAAAAAAAAAGAAACACACTCCTAAGAAAACTAAAATCAATCAACCAAGAAACAATATATTTAAGGATATTCCGAATACGGGATATCAATCCGCCAATGAAGAAGTGAGAAGAAGCTACCCCAACCTCCACATAACATCCCTTCTCGGTGCAACGAACCCTCACTTTCGTGGGATAACCCTCCAAGGGTACTGAGAGTGTGATATGATGTCTTCCCCAGGTACCTTGGGAATCCCCCCATAGTCACCTTTGTAGATACCTAGGAAAGGCCACTAATGTTACCAACTCGCATTCAGCCTCCGGAAGGGTACAGTCAACAGTCGATACCAAACATATGGGTAGGATATCAAAGTCTGAAGTTCTTTAAGAGAACTGAAGACAAGTGGACTGATAGGACTCCAGAGGACCTCAAACAGATTCAGAGTTCACGAAGCACCGAGACCAAATGAAACCAGTGGTTTGTCAAGAATATCCCCCAATATACGATCTTTCCGCTACGATTGGTTAATATTTGGAGGGGTAATCTCCATTGCTCTCCCACATGAGACCTCGTGTTTATCCTTTGTGTGAGAGGGGGTTCCCGACTATGCTTATATGAAAGTCGGATTTAAATTCTCTTTAGTGTTCTACAATATATTTAGTAGTCTTGGACAATTTTCTCACTTCACCTAGTCCAAAGACCCTAATCCTAAGCTATTGTTGGTGTGATAAAAACAAAAAATATTCGAGTTGATTTTATTAGCACATGGTTGATTTTAATGGATTTTAACTCAAAGGGTTCACAGAGATGAAATTGATGATGTGTAAAAGAATCGATTGCAAATAAAATGCAAAAGAATGATATGCATTTCTTTCTTTCGATGAATTCTACGTATGGGAAGGAGAAGAGTTATATTCTTCTTAATCACAAGAAAGTAATCCAAACAATGCAATTTTCAATTTATGGGATCAATACGATGCCAAACGTCCGAGCAAACATTTCCAAAAAACTGAAATGCACATGCAAAACTAACTCTTTTTCCAAACATAAAACAAATCAAACTTCCTAATGAATGCAATTTTTTTTCATTTGATTAACTATGCAAGGGGATATGCCATATTTTCACTTCTTTAACTTGCAGATGAAAAGAGATCTAAGTTTTATGCAAATAACTATGAATAAAAAATATATCAAAAAAAGTGAATTCAAAGTGATGATAACTGAAAGAAAACAAGGTTCAATCAAGAACTCAATGATGCAAAAGAGAAACAAAACAAACACTCATGAAAATCCTCAAACAATGAGTAGAAAGAAAACATAAATCAAGCTAGGTTATCATAAGAGTCCTAATCATCCAAAAACAGAGATGTTTCAAATGAAGACAAGAAGGCTCAAAACCAAGAAACCTTTGCAAACCTTAGTCGATGAACAATCCTTAACATTCAATCAATATGAAAGCTTCAAATAAAATCAAAAGGAAAAAAACACCAAGGGATCTTGTTAAACCCAGGGGACCACAACTAAGAGAAACTTTTCAAACTCAAGGGATAAAAAAAAATGAATTCTAGATGGCTAACTGTTAAGTACCAAAGACTGAATACAAAAGCACCACAGTAGATATACAAAAACAATATAGAAGAAACCACACTTTAATTTTAAGAAAACCCTTGAGTTAGGGCAACACCATACAATGGATCCTATTATGGAAGTGATCCTCTCCTGTTCACTTTCCTCTTTGAGGGGGCATCCTCTTATTGAGCTACAAATCACAATAAAATAATTCTCTTCATATCCCATTACATTTCTTGAACCCCTTTATATAGTGCTACCATCACCTAAGAACATTCTAGAGGAGGAATCTTATACAAGTAGAAGCTTCTAAGAAGTCCTCTTTCATTTATTATATCTAACTACCCATTTATTATATCTAACTATCATAGTGGGCCTTATTTAATAATATAGTGGACCTAGTCCACCTTACATTTAATGGCCTCCACTATTATCATTATGGGCCCTATAGCCCCCCCCCACTACCTCTCTAACTACCTAACATTCCATCCCCCTTATGAAAGTGTTGTCCTCAACGCTTGAAGTAAAATCGTATACCAAGGTCCCATGAATAAATGTGGACTATAGTGATGAAATAGACTAGAGAACCAAGTTCCCATGGATAAGTGTGGACCATAGTGTTGAAGTAGACTAGAGAACTATGGTCCCATTGATAAATGGAATCCACCTTGTTAAAGTATTCCAACCGCCATTGTAAACCAGGGTCCCATGTCCAATTTCTCATGTGAACTCCACACGGAAGATATTGACACCCAATAAGCAACTAAAAATGATGCTCCCAATACTGACACCTATCATGTGGATCCAAATAATAATATCTATCCACATAGTGGGAAAGGGTCAAAGATGAATCTGGAAGGAACAATACCATTGTAGAATATGTAGGCTAGACACTGGTAATTATAACTAGCTCATGATGTGTCACATTGATGTGCTCTACATAAGGTGGAGTAGAGCCATCAATTAAAATATGGAAGTGGTTGTCATCTCAGAAATGACAACTATCCATATACCAATCATCACAATCGGCCTCAAAATCATACCAAACATATATTTCTTGATTATATTTATCCCTAATGTCCTCCATAAGAAATATCTCCGGCATGATATCCAATAAATATTGAATACTACGAAAACTATCATTGAGGCCATCTGCAAGGTCATGCAATCTGTCATGCAATGTGCCATACAACGTGTCATACAATTGGGATTTGAATACTTCAATGATCTGTAGAATTTCAAGGGTTTGAGAGGAAATAGCCATTGGAAAAACCACATAAAATATAACAAAAGAAATATCTTAAAATAATGTATTCATTGGAATTGACCTGGTAACAATCTGAGCACCCTATGAAAATTTATGAACTCTGCAGTCAAGTCGTTGTCACAAAAAACCCCAAAAAATAGTTGATTTTAAATCAACGATATTTTCACTTACAGAGCTTCGATTTGGACTATTTGTTTTTTGAAATTGGGTGAAATTGTGAGAGGAACTTAGATATGCAATTTGTTTTGAAAAATTCAACCTCATATGATACAAAAATCAAAATAATCACGCGACCATCTGCGGAAAAAAAAAAAACCCTGAAAATTGTAGATTTTAAAATGCAAATAAATTGACTTCCCGGACTCCGTTTCAGATGATTGTTTTTTTTAACATGGAATTTTTCTCAGAGGGACTCAGATATACAACCAGTTTATTTCAAAATTTTCATCAAAACATACAGAAATTGTCCATAATGTCGCGACCCCTTTTTTTCTTTCCGAAAAAATAAATCTACAAAAAGTAAAAATATTTTCCCACACTTCCCGCCAAGGAAAGTCCTCTGATACCACTTGTTAAGTACCAAAGACTGAATACAAAATCACCACTATATATAAAAAGACAATATAGAAGAAACCACACTTTAATTATAAGAAAACCCTTGAGGTAGGGCAACACCATACAATGGATCCTATTATGGAAGGGATCCTTTGTTGTTCACTTGTCTCTTCGAGGGGGCATCCTCCTATTGAGCTAAAAATCACAATACAATAATTCTCTTCATATCTCATTACATTGCTTGAACCCCTTTATATAGTGCTACCATCACCTAAGATTGCTACCATCACCTAAGAACATTCTAGAGGAGGAATATTCTAGAAGTAGAACCTTCTAAGAAGTCCTCTTACATTTATTATATCTAACTACACATTTATTATATCTAACTATCATAGTGGGCTTTATTTAATAATATAGTGGACCTAGTCCACCTTACATTGAATGGCCTCCATTATTATCATTATGGGCCCTATGCCCCCCCCCACTACCTCTCTATCTACCTAACATTCCATCCCCTTTATGAAAGTATTGTCCTCAACACTTGATGTACAACCGTATACTAGGGTCCCATGGATAACTGTGGACCATAGTGTTGAAGTAGACTAGAGAAACAAGTTCCCATGGATAAGTGTGGACCATAGTGCTGAAGTAGACTAGAGAATTAGGGTCCCATTAAGAAATGGAAGCCACCATGCTAAAGTAATCCAACCGCCATTGTAAACTAGGGTCCCATGTCCAATTTCTCATGTGAAATCCACACGGAAGATCTTGGCACCTAATAAGCAACTGAAAATGATGCTCTCAATACTGACACCTATCATGTGGATCCAAATAAGAATATCCATCCACATTGTGGGAAATGGTCAAGGATGAATCTGGAAGGAACAATGTCGTTGTAGAATATGTAGGTTGAATACTGATAATCATAACTAGCTCCTAATGTGTCAAATTGATGTGTTCTATATAAGGTGGAGTAGAGTCATCAAATAAAATATGGAAGTGGTTGCCATCCCAGAAATGACAACTATCCATATACCAATCATCACAATCGGCCTCAAAATCATACCAAACATATATTTCTTGATTATATTCATCCTTGATGTCCATCATAAGAAATCGTTCTTGTATGCTATCCAATGAATCGTGAATACTATGAAAACTATAATTGAGGCTTTTATCACATATAGTTGTAAGGGGGGGTGTTTTCCCTAAGGTTTTGTCCCTTGGGCGGAGAAAATGCGAGAAAAGGGGTTTAAAAAACCCATTGTATGCATTTTATCCAAAGTCAGGGTGTAGGAAGGCAAGGGATAGGTGTAAAAAGATCAACATTTCTCTGACTCGTGGAGCAGAAAAGTCAAAAGGCAGAGTCATGAGGACTCGCGAAACACAAAGTCACGAAGAGATCTGGGGCGTCTGTTACAGAAGGACACGTGGTGTAGGATCAACATGGAGAAAGTCATTTCAGGAAAGCTCAAGTGAGAAATTTTGATGGCCCGAGGTCTCGAAATGTCAATGGATCGAGGTCACGAAATGTCAAGGGTCCAAGGTCCCAATGGTCTGTGATTCTGAAATGCCAATATTCATCTGGGCCATCCGATCAAAGGGGACGCGTCGCACCTGATCCAAGAGATCATGATTTCACGACTTAGAGGTTTGAGCATGGAGCACAATGTGATTTTTCGAAACACAAAATCATGACACGCCTGAGAGTTGGGCCCACAATCGCAGTCCGCGGTCGTAAGGAAGCAGGGCCATAAATAAATAGAAAATGCTTATAGAGCATCGGGCGGTTGAGATTGTTCAAAGAAATGATCCTGGTTTTCAAGATCAAAGAAAATCCGACCATCAATCTAGATGGGTCATTTCACGGGATTGAACATCGAGATATTTGAAATCAAAGAAAGTGAAAACTCCCGACAGGAGAAATCCTAAAATTTCATATGGGGGATGCGTAAGGTCATGGCTCGAGGGCGTCATCTGCAAGGTCATGCAATATGTCATGCAATGTGCCATACAATTGGGATTTGAATACTTCAGTGATATGTATAATTTATTCAATGGTTTGAGAGGAAATAGCCATTGGAAACACCACATAAAATATCCCAAAATAAATCTCTTAAAATAATTTATTCAATGACATTGATTTGGTAACAATCTAAGCACCCTATGAAAAGTTGATTTTAAATCAGCAATATCTTGACTTCTAGAGCTCCGATTTGGACAATTTGTTTTTTGAAATTGGGTGAAATTGTGAGAGGAACTTAGATATGCAATTGTTTTTGAAAAATTCAACCTCATATGCTACAGAAATCAGAAAAATCATGCGTCTGTCCGTGGAAAAAAACCCTGAAAATTGCAGATTTTAAAATGCAAATAACTTGACTTCCTAGACTCCGTTTCATATGATTTTTATTTTTTATTTTTTTTAACTTAGGTTTTTTTCTGAGAGGAACTCAGATATACAACTAGTTCTTTCAATTTTTTCACCAAAACATACATCAATCATCCATAATGTCACGACCCGTTTTTTTTCAAAAAAATAAATCTGCAAAAAAAATAAATATTTGCTCACACTTCTTGCCAAGGAAAGTGCTCTGACACCACTTGTTAAGTAACAAAGACTGGATTAAAAAAACCACAATATATATAAAAAAAAATAAGATAGAAGAAACCACACTTTAATTATAAGAAAATCCTTGAGGTAGGACAACACCATACAATGGATCCTATTATGGAAGGGATCCTCTCCTATTCACTTG
The DNA here is from genome assembly GCA_009831015.1 of Picea engelmannii. Taxonomy (NCBI): domain Eukaryota; kingdom Viridiplantae; phylum Streptophyta; class Pinopsida; order Pinales; family Pinaceae; genus Picea; species Picea engelmannii. The sequence goes on from ML787499.1 coordinate 389,368, forward strand.
CCTCTTCGAGGGGGCACCCTCCTATTGAGCTACAAATCAAAATACAATAATTCTCTTCATATCCCATTACATTGCTTGAACCCCTTTATATAGTGATACCATCACCTAAGAACATTCTAGAGGAGTAATATTCCAAAAGTAGAACCTTCTAAGAAGTCCTCTTACATTTATTATATCTAACTACCCATTTATTATATCTAACTATCATTGTGGGCCTTATTTAATAATATAGTGGACCTAGTCCACCTTACATTGAATGGCCTCCACTATTATCATTATGGGCCCTTTGTCCCCCCCCACTACCTCTTTATCTACCTAACACAAACTCTGAGCAAAACAAATTCAAGGAAGTTCAAATTTCTATGAGCAACAAGCTCTGCAAGATTAGACTGAGAAAAACTGAGCACAAAAGGGAAAAACTCACCAGAAAATGAGATTAGTGCTCATGTTTCCAAGGGAACAAAGAAATGTAGCACTATTATATACATTGCATGGGAGATCTTATTGTATATTGACACTCTAATATACACTACAGGAGAGCACTACCCTTCCCAGAGACTCAAAACAAAGGCTTAAAAATATGAAAATTTGACCCAAAACTCCCATAATTTTGTGAAATTTTCAATGAAAAGGAGAGAAAGACAAATAGATTAGAAACGAACAATAAAAATGATCTAAATGTGGGAAAAAAGGCAGAAATGATTTGAAGAAAGACAATTCAATGTCCTTCCTTAGTGGAGTCACCAATTTTTGTTATAGGAAAATTCCCCTGTGGATAGGTGAATATCCTCTTGGATTCTAGACCCCTAATACCAAGATAGAAACATACAAATGGACACTAACATCCATGTGAATTCAATTACCTAATCAGAAAGAGAAAGGGAAGGAATAAAGTGTGATGCACCTTATTTTGTGGTTCTTCCTTGATGCCTCCAATTTGAGCTTGATCTTCAAACTCTTCAACACCAGTCGATACCTGCAATGCAATGGACAACAAAAAGACAAAGAACTCATACTATACTCTACAAGATTCGACTAATCAAATTCATCTATCAATATTGACAATCATATGAAACAATACACAACCTTGAAGGGAATAGGTCAAGTAATATCGATGAGAAATTTAAAGAGATACTTACAATCTGTAGATGAAGTTGCAACAACCTCTCCAAGTCCTCCTCGTCCAACCCTTACACGATGCTCCCAAGATCATAAGTTTGATATCCAAAAGATTCCTGCTCTTCTCCATGGAAATCCCTCATTATATAGGATTTGGAGGCTTAACCACCATGGAGAATATCACTCATAAGATCCACAAAAAAGGGATCTCCAAGATTTTTTTGGAGAAAATATGTCTTCAAGGATTTTAGGGAGAAAATATGTCTCAAGGATTTTAAGAAGAAAATATCTATCCCATCCATGATAATCTCATGTTCGATATTCTAACAAAGGATGAACACATTCAGTAACCACTCACACAACCAGATCAAATATCAACACCCTAATATTTTTACGTGGTTAAACCCCTATAGGGAAACATCCACAACCTCAAAAAACGTGACCACTTGGAGAAATTTATTAATGAAAAAGAAAAATATTACAGAGAGATTTTATAAGAGATTTTCTCACAATCGATCATCATCAAATGACCCTCCATGCTCTTTAAATAGAGATCATGGACCAATCAGGTGTTAATCCATGGATCAATGACCATTAAGATCGAAGAGAATATGAACCATTATGCATGGATTGAAGGAATCGACTTTGAAGAGACATTTTCCCCAGTTGCCAGAATGGAAGAAATCCATTTGTTTTTATCTTATGCATGCTCCAAAAATGTTAAAGTATATTAGATGGACGTAAAATCATCTTTTCTGAATGGGGAACTTGAAGAAGAAGTCTACATTGAACAACCAGAAGGATTTCAGTTGCCAGAGAACACATACTATGTGTGTAAATTAAAGAAGGCCTTGTATGGTATAAAACAGGCTCCTAGAGCATGGTACTACAAACCGGATAAGTATCTGCAGTAAGCAGGGTTCAGAAAAGGAAGTGCAAACAACATCCTCTACATCAAGGTAAGTCAAGGTAATATTTTATTAATTGAAGTTTATGTTGATGATATTATTTTTGGCAGTGATGATGACAGGTTAAGCCAAAAATTTGCAAAAGACATGCATAATGAATTTGAAATGTCGTTACTTGGAGAACTATCCTTCTTTACAAGACTTCAGATACATCAAAGCAACCACGGAATTTTTATTTCTCAAACCAAGTATATCAGAGAAATGCTAAAGAGGTTCGGAATGGAAGATTGCAAACCAGTTATCACTCCCATGCAAACCAGTTGTAAGGTGAGCAAAGATGATGATTCGAAGTCTACAGATCAGAGGAAATACAGGTCAATGATTGGTAGCCTACTATATATGACAGCATCCAGACCATATGTAATGTAGGAAGTTGGACAGGTGGAATGATTTCAAGCAGCACCAAAGGAATCACATGTATTAGCAGTAAAGTGGATCTTCATATATCTCAAAGGAACAAAAGAGTTTGGATTGTGGTATCCAAAAGGAAAAGATCTATCACTTATTGCCTACATAGATGCATATTGGGCAGGTTGAGTATGATGATCCCATTCCAATATATTGTGATAATACAAGTTCCATCAGTATCTCAAAAAACCCGGTAATGCACTCCAAGACGAAGCACATTCCAATCAAGTATCACTTTCTACGGGAAAAGGTTGTAGAAAAAAACATCAGATTTGAGTATGTGGGCACAAAAGAACAAGTGGAAAACGTATTTACAAAACCACTTCCATGGGAATCCTTTGAATATCTTTGCCAAAGACTTGGAGTTATTTATACTCCAAAATGAATTCTTTTTGAAAGCTTATGTTATATGTCTTAGATGTACATGAGGAAGCACCATAAGAGGACAATTCAGTCAGGGGGATCAGCCCTGGATGGAAATATACCTTTTCCATTGATGACAAAGGGGGAGAGATTTATCAGATGTAGAGGACAGAAGCAGATTTATCAAATGTAGAGGAAAAATGCATGGTTCTAGGGGGATCATGAGTGATATGATTTCAGTATTGCATCAGAGTGTTGCCATCAATGACAAAGAAGGATATTGTTGATTAAGGTTGGTTTTCATTGATGTCAACCCTTGAAGAAAGTCCCATAGCACAAAAGTTTGGGTAATGGACCCAATATTGTTTGATGTAAATATGACTCATTATTGTTTTTTTATGGTTGATAAGAAGTAAATATGGATGAACTCCAAAGTGGCCCCCTTATGGTGAAAGCCCTCACGGGAAGAGGCTTTGTGGAGTAAGAGAACCCATGCTTAATTGTGGAATAATGAGATGAAGGATAGTGAATTTTTCAGGGAAACTCTCATAGGTGGATAGTGCTTTTCATTCCATTTCCGATGGTATGTAGAACATCACATAACTCCTTACAGTTAGAGAGTTATGACCATGTGAAGTTGGAGAACCCAGGTTTGGGTAATGGACCCAAGTTTGTTTGATGGATAACGGTATGATTTTTGATATATTTGAAGGTAATACTATTCTATATTGATAGTACATGTCATTCCATTTCTGGTGGTATGTGGAATTTCACATAACTCCTCACGGTTTGAGGGTTATGGCCTTACGAAGTTGGAGGACCCTCATATGTCATCTAGAAGCCCCAAAAGGTCAAAGTAGTCAAAGTGGTTTAAGAGATTTTAAAAGGTAAATAATAAAGTGAAGTGATGACTGTATTATAATTCAAAGTGAATAGAAAATAAATTATTTCAATAATAAATTTAATGGAGAAATTAGAAGTGGGTTAACCCTAAAATAAGGAAAGTGGGCCAAGTGACCTAGAAGATGTTTTTAAGGAAGCTACTTGGAGAGTATAAATAAGAGGCAAGGCTCTCTCATTTTAATAACACTTGAGAATATTGAATATCTATAGGTTTTTGAGGTAACCAAGGATATATAAGCTGAATTTCTGAGGGAAGGTGAAGAAAAGAAGGCCGAAATGCAAGGAAGGATAAATTATTTTGATCGTGCTTTCTAAGGTATGTTATTTACAGGTCATCTCACCATTTTCTCTATAATGTTTTTTCTATAATGATTCAGATCATGAAATTACTATTCCATTGAGAAACTATACCAAGGTATCTATGGTAAAAAATTCAGCTTGCGGGTCGTTGTATTTTGGGATTTACACTTTGTGGAAAATAGGGTTTGTGGCTAGTCCTGAAACTAGTCAAAAATAGGTGTTTCGGGTAAAAACATCGTAACTTCTTCATAACAGATCCAAATTTAGTGAGACCAAATGTGTTAGTTAGGGTATAGTATTTAGTATTCTGTGTAACATTTTCATATCCATTCAATGAATATTTCATGTGGGGCACACTCTACAACGTTTCTCTCTAGAATAAGCCATAATTCAGAAAGGTATGCCATTTTTGCTATAACTCCTTTTATGAGAGGTTCGAAGTAGTGACACCTGGAGAAATTGCATAAAACACATTGAAGAAAATTGTATATCAGTTTTAGATATTTATACATTACAGTTTCAAATTTATGATTACTTCAAGTTAGGGTTGTTGACTAATCCAAAACTAAGCATGTGAGACTAAAGAAAATTTTGATGAAAATGCTAGTCTCTTGTTGTTAAATTTAAGGAAGGTTTGCATGAATGTGATCATATACACCAGTTCTATTACAGAGCTACAAATCAGATTTGGATGATGAAATTGATGAGGGATTTTGGTTGAGGTACATGTTGAGTACGTGGTTGAGACAAGTAGTTGATGAGTTGGGACATACATGAGGTGTATAGTTGATGATGTTGGTACATATTGATGAGTAGTTGACAGATGATTGGTACATACTTGGTACATGGTTGGATGCACTTTTTTATGCTACAGGTTTATTACAGGTTGTTTGGTATAGGTTGGTGCATGATTGATGCACTTGTTTATGGTACAGGTTGATCACAGGTTGAGGTATAGGTTGATGCATGGTTGATGAATGGTACAAATTTATTGGTACAAGTTTACAGTGATATATCTCACAGTGATAGTGTGACAATGGTTCCATGATTCTACTTCTACTTCATGGTGGCAGGACGGGGCAAGGACAGGTGGTTTTAGCCACCTTCCGGTTGTAGCTGGAGAACATAGGGGGTTGTAGCTGGAGAACATAGGGGGTTGTAGCCTCTTTTTGTTTGTAGATAGAGAATTGGGGAGTTGGAGATTCCCTCAGGTTGTAGCCTAAGACACTAGGGGGTTGGAGCCTCCTTCTAGTTGTAGCTGGAAAACAAAGGAAGTTGGTGCTTCCAATGAAAGTAATTCTTCAAGACATATAAGAAAAATCATTTTGTGGTTTTCTCCCAATTTGGGTTTCTACGTAAAACATTGGTGTATTGTGTATGTGTGTGATTTTTTATTTCTTACTGCTCATTATTGGATAATAATTATACATTGATATAACATTTGAAGAAAAGGGATTATAATTACGCTATTACTAATTCACCCCCCCTCTCAGTAATCCAACAATGACATGTCAGAAATGGTTGAATGAATGTATGGAGACTATAATAAGAGGATGAAGAAGAAAGTGAATAAAAATGAAGCACAAGTTGAGGATGATGCTTCAGTAAATCAAGGGGTTGGAGGAGACCCTCCTGAGCCTCCATATTCACCATAAAGTTCTAGCTCTTTTTCATCTGAGCATTATCATCATTCTCATCATTATATCCATAAAGCCTCTTTTAAGAAACCATTATTAAATCTTGATGTAAAATTTTCTTTACCTATGTTTAATGAAGATGATAATCTTGAAAATCTAGATAATTGTATCCTACAGGTTGAAGTATATTGTCATGTTCAACAGATTGATGAAGAGGAAGTTAAAGTGCAACTGACTTCTCTTCATTTGGAAGGCACCACTCTCATATGGTGGGAGATAAAGCTTCAGGACATAAGTAAGTGTGGTAATCTTCTTTCCTCATGGTCAGAATTTAAATCAATGATAAGGAAGCAATTTTATCCATTGGGTTATTTACATAAAGCAATGTTGGAATGGAAAATTTTAAGACAAAGTAAAGGTCAAACTGTACAAAGTTTCACAGAAGAATTTATGAAGAAATCTCTTGCATTAAACATTCCTTTGGATTATTATGAAACTTTAATGAAGTATATTGGCACACTTCACAATTATATTCATCATACTTTTGTATTCTTTAACCTCACCAGTCTTGATGAAGTTTGTGTGCAAGCCAATCACCTTTAGAACATGGGAAAGCATGTTCAATAAGATCCCACAAATAAACCTTCCAATCTCCCACATAATACATTTAATAAGTTTAAAAGGAAGGACAAGAATAATTCCACATTAAATAGAAAGCCATCTTGCACTCATTGCAAGAAAAGTGATCACGATGATGAACATTGTTGGAAACTACATCCAGAAAAGAGACTGAAAAAGTTCGGTGGAAAGGGGAAGACAAAAACTAATCCTACAATGCAACAAGATCTTGGTTCCGATTCATGAGATGAGGGAAATATCATAGTGGTTGGAGTACAAGGTAAGGATTCCCTTCATGCTAGTTAAAACTCCAATAATAAATCTCATGATGATGAACGAGTTGTATCTAAACACACTAACATCGATACATTGTTTGATATGGGTTCCCAAGTAAACTTGATATTTGAAGCACTTGTCAAAAACATGGGTCTTGAAATGAAACCACATCCAAATCCTTATCCTCTTGGTTGGGTATGTGATAAAGAAAAACTTAATGTCGCTAAACAATGTAGGGTTAGATTTTCTATTTCTTCAAAGTTGATTGATGAAGTGGATTTGGATGTTGTATCACTTGATATATGTGACATAGTATTGGGGAGTCCTTATCTTTATGATAGAAAAGAAGTCTTCTTTCGTCATGAGAACAAATACCACCTTACTAAGGGGGGAGTGGAATATATTGTTAGAGCTCACATCATGAGGGTAAACACAAAACTTGTTAGTGCAAGTCAAATGAAGAGACTCATAAACACTAATAAGAGATATGTACTCATGGTCATAAGGGAGAAAGATGTCATAACATCCGACACTTTCCAAGGGTGTGATCCTTCTCATAAGAAACAAGTAATTGATATTGTTTCTAAGTATGATGATATTTTACAGGAACCAGATGGATTACCTCCTAAGAGGGAAATCCAACATGAAAAACATCTTTAGTAGGATTCTCCTCTTCTTAATGTGGGCATGTACAAGATGTCAATTGTAGATATGATAGGGATCAAGAAGTAGGTACAAGGATTACTAGATCAAGGGGTCATCAGGCCCAACTCATCTCTTTGTGGTTCTCCAATCGTGATAGTTCCAAATAAAGATGGCACATGGAAAATGTGTGTCGATTACCGAGCCTTAAATAAAATCACAGTGAAAAATCGATACCCTCTTCCTCGTATAGATGATTTACTTGATCAATTAAATAATGTTGTTTATTTCACTAAGTTGGATTTGTGCAGTGGATATCATCAGATCATGGTTGAAGAACAGGATGCATGGAAGACTGCCTTTAAAACCAAATAGGGATTGTTTGAGTGGTTAGTTATGTCGTTTGGGCTTTGTAATGCTCTGACAACCTTCATGCGAGTGATAAATGGTGTATTCATGCCTTTCATATATGACTTTGTGATTGTATATTTAGACGACATTCTTATTTTTAGCGGGACTTGGGATGAACATGTGAGGCATGTAAAGAAAGTATTGGATACTTTGCAAAGGGAAATTTTTTATGTAAAATTATCAAAATGTGAATTTGGCAAGACTGCACTTGTGTACTTAGGTCATATTGTAGGAGGAGGACAATTAAAAATTTATCCTTCCAAGATTGATGTAATTGTAAATTGGCATGAGCCCAAAAGTGTAACCAAGATATGAAGCTTCTTAGGTGCAGTCCAGTATTGGATAAGGTTCATTTCAAACTTCTCCTTTATAGCACCTCCTTTGCATTCCTTAACCAGTGTGAAGATCACTTTTCAGTGGGGAGGAAAGCAACAAAAAGATTTCAACACTTTTAAGGAAAAGATTAGTACCGCACCAATATTATCACTTTCGAATATTCAACATCCCTTTGAGATTGAGACAAATTTCAATGGTTACGCCATGGGTGCAGTATTGATGCAATATCATAAGCCTATATGTTACCACTCCGGAAATTTTAACCAAGCTATTGTTAACTATACTGCATATGATAAAGAGTTGTATGCATTAGTTCAAAGCGTAAAGAAATGGAAGCACTACTTGTTAGGGAAGGAGACAATCATACATATAGATCACAAACCCTTACAGTATCTCCAAGAACAAACCAAACTACAACAATCTCAACACTACGGATGGATGGGTTTCCTACAACAATTTCATTTGGTAATCAAGTACAAAAATTGTACAAGTAACAAGGTAGCCGATATGCTTTCTAGACCTCCTATTGTTGCTTCTATTATTTTGAACAATAATTGTTTATATCATGATAACTATTTGGAAAAATATGCCATTGATGAAGATTTTAAAGAAGTATATGAGAAGCTAGCCCATGGTGCATAGGTAGAGAACTATTTTCTGTAGGGAAAACTACTCTACCATCTTGGAAAGCTATGTATTCATACAAGTGAACGAGTCCATGCAATACGAGAAGCTCACACTTCTCTTATGTCTGGGAATTTTGGGGTAGGAAAAAATATAGCTCATTTGCATAGGTTTTGTTACTGGCCTCAAATGAAATAAATTGTAACTAAATGTGTAAAGGGGTGTGTGTTGTGTTCTACTTGTAAGCCCACTAATAGAAAAATTGGGCTATACTCACCACTACATGTTCCATCACATCCATGGGAAAGTATATCCATGGATTTTGTAGGGGGGTTATAAATGTCAAAAGGGGTTCATGACTATTTTTATGTTGTAGTGGATAGGTTCAACAATATGTGTATCTTAATTCCATGTAAAAAGAAGATCATTGCTGAGAAAACTGCTAATCTCTTCTTTCAATATGTTTGGGTTCACTTTGGGTTACCCAAATCCATTCTCTCGGATTGAGATACTCAATTACTCGGTGATTTTTGGACAAGGTTGTGGAGAATGATGGACACCAAGTTGAAGAGGATAATTTATTTCCATCCATAGACCGACGGTGATCCGGACGAATTTCCACACATGGAAGGACTTTACTGTGTTCACCAAGTTGATTTTCATAGTGGTGAAGGTGGTGAACTTATGAGTTTATGAGTTTTATTTTCTCATGCATTTTATTAATGCTTTGTGAGAAAAGGGTCTCATGCATTCTTATGCTTTTATGAGATGCTCATGAATTTAATTATGCTTTATGATCTTTTGGAAAACTAATGCACTTAATTCTTTTTGTAAAATGATTAATACTTGTGAGGAAATTAAGACTCTCGTATTTTTCATTGAAATTGTAATTATGGAAATTGGTTTTTATGTGAGAAACCACCTCACACCAATTTTCCATTATTGATCTCAATTATAGGTTGAGAGAATCAAGGACATGGATGAAGAGTCTCTGGGTGGTTTTAAGACTTTCCTCATTATGTGCTTGAATATAGTTTGATATCCTACCTTCATGGATCTTGTCTTTCCTCTTTTGTAATTAGATCCTATTATTGTGGATCTAGAAGTGAGTGAGGAAAACTATATAATACCTTATGTGAGCCCTATGTAAGGGAGGAGAGTAATGGATATTTAATAAGTGGAGTTATAAATCCATAGTGCTACTACTCCTAAGCATTGAGAGACTTATTCATGTAAGATATTATCCTTCTTGATGTATGGAGAGGTATGAGTGTAAGAAGTCTTCTTGTATCCTCACTGAAGGAGAAGGCATTTCTGATGTAATCACTTATGAGAAGGCCCAAACATATTTTAAAGAAGGAATGAAAGCAATCTGTATTCCAATTGAAGTGGGTCCAGAGACGTATCCCAGGAGGGGTGAACTCCATTACCAACATTGGTTGTCTCTCTCTCTCTCTTGTCTTTTCATGTGCTTCATTCCATTTGAGTTCATGTATGTTATGTATTATTGTTTTAAATCATTGTTAATAATGGATTCATATGCCTTCTAATCCTTATGCAAATATTGTGTCAGAAGATGATTCTCAATTGAAAAATTGTGTAGAGTAAGTAATCGTCTATTTTCAGATCATGTGGTATCAGAGTTAGGCTAACTGCTTTGCAGGAACGGTAAAGGAGCGAAGAACGCATAAAGAATTCAATAATTAGAAGAGATAAATAAAAACATTCAAGCTAAAAAGGGAGAGTTGAGGAAGATTTTGTAGGTTGCAAAAGAAGAGAAGCAAGAGCTTCAAGAGAGGTCTCAACTTCAAGGAGAATTCCTCAACGAAATTATTGAATAATTGCAACTCGAATTGCAAACCAAGGATTATCTCTTGGCTAAGTTGTAGCATGGTGAATGAATGGAGGACAAAGAGACTTCTATCGTGGATGCACAAAATCAAACCGAGGTATATGATTTTTCTTCATGTTTGATGTTTTCTCAGTATGAAACTAATGTGGGCATGAAGCTCCTCACGAAGATGGGATACAAAGGAGGTAGACTTGGAATTCATGGACAAGGAGTCACTCAACCATTATAGGTGGTACAAAGACCACGATTTTTAGGTTTGGGTTATGAAAAGGAATAAAATGGGGAATGATCAAAGGTTGTTGAAGCAAAAACCATCTCTTCACCATTAGATTCCAAGAAAGGAATCAAGCCAACTAGTCCTTGTCAGATATACATCAAGGACAATTCAGAAAGGTATGAAAGGCATTCAAATCCTTTTATTGAATATAAGAAAAATTAATCATGCATTGCATCTTCTAACCATGATGTAGCCAAGCATCAAATGACAAAATTTTGGTTTAAGAAGATAGATGTGTACACGGGAAGTGAGACAAATTAGAAGCCACGCCTTCTGAGTCCTCCTGTCACGAATGCATTGTTGAATGGAAAAAAAAGGAATTTTTGCAATCATTGAAACATTAGTGGCCATTGGGAGAATAAATGTTGGAAGATCCACCCACAGCTACCTTGTAATTCGAGGAAGAAACCTACTCCATCACTCATCAAGAAAGAGGTTGCAAAAGAGTTTGTGATCGATGTTCCAACATTGATCTCAGAGGAAACACAACTACAAAAAGAAGGTCCTTTAAATTGGTTGGGTAAGAAATGGATAGAATGTTTTCATGGATGAGCGTTGTCATCATGCATTGTATGCTTGTTTCCATTAGTGAAAATCAAGAAGAAAGATTGAATTCATATGCATAAGAAAAATATGGAGGCAGATTGCTTATTAAAAGGTGAAATTAAACTCTAATGGAGTTTTGTAGATTTTGCGGTGAGATTGGTTTTGAAATCAATGTTTCCATAAAAAAGGAAGGTTTTTGAAGAAGTTTGGTTTCCAAGAAATTATGGTTGTATGAGTCAGAAAATGGAATTGCAGATCCCTTGAGGCAAAATTCTATACAGCAAATTGTTGGACAGAATTGGTGATGAAATATTCCTCTGTATAGACATGACCAAAGTCGATAAAATGTTGAAAAATATTTATAGAGTGGGTCTTGGCTTCTGAGTGCCATTGAGAGAAATTGATGTTGTAAATTGAGCCCTTAGATTTGTTTTGGTTACTCATTGTTGGCCATGTTGAATAGTTGAGCCACGAAAAAGTATTGATGCTATGAGTTGTCATCACTGGGAGAGTTGCTACAATTTGAGAATCCATTTTGTGAGGGAACTATCAAGAAGAACATTGTTGATCGCCCAAGCCGTGAAACATCCCTTCCAGAATATTCTATAGAGAAGGAATGTGGATTCTAGCGCACACAATACAAATTCCAAGATTTCTACATGGCAAGTGAAAGTTATGCAAAATATTACATTCCAGAGTTGGTTGCACAATTTTACAGCGCCAAACGTTGTTGCAGACATCCTTCATTAATTTCAAGGAATAATGGTGGGATTTTCGTGATCCATGCATTGGATCTTTCGTCCATTTTATTTCTCTCCATGTGTTTCTTAGAGAAATGAACCTGAATCACAATCCTTATTCAAGGCACAATGATTCTAAAGCTCCAGTTGATGTTGACCAACAATTTTCTCACCATGAATGGTTGCTTGCTTTTCGCCAGAGGAAAAATGAGGAAAAATATAGAACAGACTGTGAGATGAGGAAAAATCCCTCCGAGGAAGCCATCTCAGTTCACCTTCTAAGATGGGAATCAACCTGTGCACATAAATGTAGATGATATGCATGATACTAAGACATGATTTCCAACAATTGATACAAACAAATAACAGTGCATTCGTTCATCTTCGATGTGCACACTGATATGGACTAGTGATTCGATATTCTCATCAAAAGTTGGCCAGATGCACATATAAACAACGATCTATTGGGATCTAAGTGCATTGACATGGATCGAGTACCCATCAAATGGGTTTCCATGATATCTTTGTGATTCAAATGTGTGATATAGTGCAACACTAATATTTTTATTCTATTGTTAGCGATCAAGCATACCCCACCTTTGTTTTGTTAAAATATTGTGTAACTGCAAAGAATATTCTTATCCCCTTTTGTGGATAAAGATAAAATATATTTATTATTGATTAGATCAATCCCCTTTTGTGGATTGATCATGTCGGGCATTGTAATTGACCAAATCCCCTTTTGTGAATTGGTCAAACCCTAATTGTAATAGGCTAAATAAGAAGTCGGCCCCAGAATATATTAAAGAGGCCCTAGAATATATTAAAGGTGGTTATAACCACCCATAAGAAGAAGTTGGATCTGCTAGTGAAGAGACACTTCCACATGTGCCAAAATTGTATAAATAAGAGAGGCCAACACCTCATTTAGATACACACTCAACTCACTCATCTAGTGTGCAAGTTTTGAAGGAAGTTGCAGTTGTTGGTTGCCTGAAGAAGGAAGAGAGAGAGGCATGTTGCTCAGTGTTGGATATTCTCTGTTGTTTGGTTAATTATCTTGGCATTGTATTGGCTATCCATATTAAGGAAGTTTTGCTAGGTTTTCTTCCCCTTGAGGGTTTCCCAGGATAAATGCTTGTGTACTCTTGTGATTGTGTTTCTCTCAGTGATCTTGTCTATTCTATTGTTATCTAGTAAATTGAAAGTAACCTAATAATGGTAGAAAATTTAACATGGTTTTAGAGCTAAGCTGAAGAGAGAATCTTTCACAGGAAAAATAAAAACGTCACTGTTGTCGTACATGAAAATTAGGGTTTTTTTATTAAAGAATGTTTTCAGCCTCAAACCCATCTAGAAAGGTGTGCCCTACCTCAAGGAACATTTTGGCATCCTCAACGCACTTTTTCAATGGCTAGATCTCTCAGAAAGTGAAACCCTAGTTTTCACAAAGTACCAGAAAACCATAAGTACCAGTGTACTAGAAGAACTAGAAAACCAGAAGCACCAGTACAAAAATCCACAGATCAAGTTTGGAGGGGTAAAAGTTGGATTTTCTGAAATCTAAACACACCAGGCTACTCGCCTCAGTCCAATGCATCTTTTGGTGAGTTCATTTTTTAGATCCAAGTAATTTGTTTTTCTTTTATTATTTCTATAGCTCAAAGGGCTAGGGTTTCTTCTACAAGAAATAATGGCTACCAGCATGAAGGTAGAAGATAGGTTGGAAGGATCTAGAAACTTCAGATCTTGGAAGCATAGGTTGCAGATGATTCTAGATGAGAATGATCTCCTAGAACATGTTACAGTGGGTGTACCAGAACCATATGAAGAAGAGAAAAAGACCAAGCATAAAAAGAATGAAAAGAAAGAAAAGATAATCATGTCAGATTCAATAAAAGATCACTTGATCCCTCATATATCCAAACTACAGACAACAAGGCAAATGTATGAAGCACTCAACAGATTATATGAAAGCAAAGACATTAGTTGGAATCTTACCTTAAGAAATCAGCTTCGTAATATGCATATGGACAACTTAGAATCTGTCACATCCTATCTTATGAGAGTTTCTCAGATCAGAGATTAGCTTGCAGCTATTGGAGATGTCATTAGTGAAAAAGAACTTGTAACCACAACCCTAAATGGATTTCCAAAATTTTGGATTCCTTTTGTACAAGGAGTGTGTGCAAGAAGCAAGTTACCCGAGTCTGATAAATTATGGGCAGATTGCACACACGAAGAATCTAGACTTGCAGACCAACATAAAAGATTAATTGTCGATGAAGAGGAAGCTCTTGCAGCTCAAATGAACAAAAGAAGTTCCTTCAGGAAGAACAATAAAGAAGCTAACTCTGTAAGAGTTCCAGATAAGAAGGGAGATGTTTCAAAGATCAGATGCTACAACTGTCAAAAGTTGGGACACTTTTCTTATGACTGTCCTCAAGGAAAAGGGAAAAGAAAGTATCAAACACATGTGATAGAGGAAGAGGAATCTCTTCCCTCAAAGAAATCTTTAGCAAAAATTAAGGATTATGTACTTTAAGTTGAATATAGTTGATAGCAAATGGTGGAGTCCGTGAAGCCTCCCCACACAAAAACAAAAGATAAGTATTCATGTTTATTTTTAGTATCTTGTTTACTTTAATACTTTATCATTACAAGTTAGTTTTTTGTGAGAATGTTAATTAACCTTGTTTTATTTCAGTGTTTATGCAGACTTATGAAGGAAGTATCAAAGAAGAGGATGAAGAAAGAGATAAAATATTTATTTCATGTATGATCACTCATGAGAGTGACAAAGAAAGCATACTGTAAGTAAGTTTACAAGTCTCGGAAGAAAGAACTTATGCTGTGACTTGCAGAAGTTAGACAACACGAGAAGGACGTATGATATGGTGACAGTCAGTGAACACCAGACAATATCCGATATTTATATAAGAGCAGGAGGCTCCTAAAGATGTAGAACAAATACATTCAAGATGAAGACAAAGATGGATACTCAGACATAATGGATGAGATGCAGGTAACTACAAGTTGCTCCAGTACCGTTCTTATAGATGTAGAGAGAGCAGGTTGATCCAGTATGAAGACAGAAAGAAAGAAATATTCGAACTCAAGAAGCCACCCAGGATATTACAGAAGAAAACTTCAAGGATGATGATTAGAAGCTATTAGCTTGGTGCAAGAGGGAGCCATGTCTCTGAGTTCGAAATGAAGGATCATGATTTGATGCAGTTAGAAAAGAAGATGGATGGTGCCCAGATATTTTGATCAAGATGAAAGATATCCAGTAGATGGATGGTGCCCAACAGATGGGTAGCATGGTATTATACCATGGAAATATTTTGAACCACAAGAGATTTTTTTTGATCCCATAGCTATACCTTCATAGAGAAGGAGAAAGATAAAAGACCTTCGTAAAGAAGGGAATAGAAATCCCACAAGTAGACCTTCATAGAGAAGGAAAAGAGAAGAGACCTTCGTAGAGAAGGGGGATGAGAAATTTTCCAAGGTTGGCCTCTGTCCAAGTGTTGAGTTTTGGATACTCTAGGTACATGCTAGAATACCCTCATAGAGAGGGGTGTGACCACCCTCGTAGAGAGGAATGTCGATGTTTCTCCAAGGGGCAGCAGGAAAATACTCTCCTCTAGCCAAGGATTGAGTAGCCTGGAACAAAAACCTTGACCATGATGAATGGTTAGTTGGCTCTTGAGGTTTGTGTCGTGATCCTGCGTGGATCATGGAAAGGGAGTCTAGTCTTGCCCAGGCTAGCATCTTAGCTTCTCTAGTTCATGTGGGATGACTAGGAGTGAAGCTATGGTAGTAGTCCTCCCCAGTGGATGGATTAGATAGATGACTACAAGAGAAGGGAGAACACAAAAGGAATGGAAAAACTCATAGGACATCTTCTGTGTGAAGATAAGATATCTTTTGTGTGAAGATAAGAAAGAAGTATCTTCTGCGTGAAGATGAAAGAAAGAAAGAGTATCTTTTGCGTGAAGATAAAGAGAATAAAATATCCGATGATTTATAGATATGCCAGTCAATGATCATGATGCCATATGACCAAGTGGATGCCTCCAGTTATCCAGTTAATGATGATTACTCAGTTGATGACGTTTTCCAGTTGATGATGTGGCCCAGTTGATGATGTTATCTAGTGTATGTTTCTACCTAGTTGATGCCGACATCCAGTGACCTGTCAAAAGATAAAGAATATCCTTCTTATTAAGAGGGAGTGTTAAAATATTGTGTAACTGCAAAGAATATTCTTATCCCCTTTTGTGGATAAAGATAAAATATAATTATTATTGATTAGATCAATCCCCTTTTGTGGATTGATCATGTTGGGCATTGTAATTGACCAAATCCCCTTTTGCAGATTGGTCAAACCCTAATTGTAATAGGCTAAATAAGAAGTCTGCCCCATAATATCTTAAAGAGGCCCCATTATATATTAAAGGTGGTTATAACCACCCAGAAGAAGAAGTCGGCCCTTCCAGTGAAGAGACACTTCCACACGTGCCATAATTGTATAAATAAGAGAGGACAACTGTAATGATCCCAAGCCAAATTCTTTCTTGGAATCACTAACTACTACTAATTTATTGAGTTATTAAGTGCATAAAAGATTCATCAACACATAGAGATCACAATATATTCAAGATGTAGAAGCACAAGCAAAGATCTGACCTTTTTATTATGAGCAATGTGAGATCAATACAATAGATGGCTGATCTGGCATAAACCTCAGATGGCCATACAAGAAATAGATATGAGCTACTACAAAATGCTCCCACTAATACAAAATAATGCCTCCAAAGGCTGAATAAGAAATGAAGATCAATACAAGCAGATCTGAATGCCAAACTCTCTAGCTGAAGAATGCCACTCTCCAATAGAAGGATGAAACCCTCAATAACTCGGCCCTACTACCAAAAGTGTCCAATCACCCTAAGAAATATGCCAATTGATAGATCGGTTGATGGTAAGAATAACCCAGGTGCCTAAATCTCCAAGATCCCTCTCAATCTCTGTAGATATGAATTTCCCACTGAATGGGGTGCCCCACTGGATGACTGAAACCCTAGCTGGTTCGGCCCTGATGAAGGTGGCCTCCAAATGATCTGAAACTCTCCAAGAATATAGATCGGGTGATGGTAACAATAACCCAGGTGCCTGAATCTCCAAGCTCCCTCTCAATCTCTGTAGATATGAATTTCCCACTGAATGTGGTGCCCCACTGGATGACTGAAACCCTAGTTGGTTCGGCCCTGATAAAGGAGGCCTCCAAATTCTCTGAAACTCTCCAATAATATAGATCGGGCTATGAGAATCCTGTGGGAGAAGTTTCGGACTCAGATCTCAAGAAGATCTCCCTAGATCTGAGTTTTACTGAATTGCAGGACGTCCCCTATGGCTCCAAGACGTCCCAATCTGCAAACAAATGTAGAATGATGATAACCCTCCAGAAAATCCCTCAAACTGATGATCCTGCCCCTGCAA
Organism: Picea engelmannii; assembly: GCA_009831015.1. Classification (NCBI taxonomy): domain Eukaryota; kingdom Viridiplantae; phylum Streptophyta; class Pinopsida; order Pinales; family Pinaceae; genus Picea; species Picea engelmannii. The sequence continues at coordinate 406,896 of ML787499.1, forward strand.
ACAAAACCCAATTGTCGAAATGGCCCTAGGCCCTCAGGATAAGCTGGATCGAACCTCCCTCGATAAACTGGCCCTGAGACTAGAATGGTGTGGAGGAGTCTTTCATCCCCAAGACCAAGCTGTGGAACAAGGTGAGTGGATATTTCACCACTGAG
>ML787499.1:412051-443695 GCA_009831015.1 Picea engelmannii
ACAATATATTCAAGATGTAGAAGCACAAGCAAAGATCTGACCTTTTTATTATGAGCAATGTGAGATCAATACAATAGATGGCCGATCTGACATAAACCTCAGATGGTTGTACAAGCAATAGATACGAGCTGCTACAAAATGCTCCCGCTAATACAAAATAATGCCTCCAAAGGTTGAATAAGAAATGAAGATCAATACAAGTAGATCTGAATTCCAAACTCTCCAGCTGAAGAATGTCACGCTCCAATAGAAGGCTGAAACCCTCAATAACTCGGCCCTACTGCCAAAAGTGTCCAATCACCCTAAGAAATATGCCAATTGATAGATCGGTTGATGGTAAGAATAACCTAGGTGCTTGAATCTCCAAGATCCCTCTCAATCTCTATAGATCTGAATTTCCCACTGAATGGGGTGCCCCACTGGATGGCTGAAACCCTAGCTGGTTCGGCCCTGATGAAGGCGGCCTCCAAATGCTCAGAAACTCTCCAAGAATATAGATCGGGCGATGGTAAGAATAACCCAGGTGCCTGAATCTCCAAGCTCCCTCTCAATCTCTGTAGATCTGAATTTCCCACTGAATGTGGTGCTCCACTAGATGACTGAAACCCTAGCTGGTTCGGCCCTGATGAAGGAGGCCTCCAAATGCTCTGAAACTCTCCAATAATATAGATCGGGCTATGAGAATCCCGTGGGAGAAGTTTCGGACTCAGATCTCAAGAAGATCTCCCTAGATCTGAGTTTTACTAAATTACAGGACGTCCCCTATGGCTCCAAGACGTCCCAATCTGCAGACAAATGTAGAATGATGATAACCCTCCAGAAAATCCCAGAAAATCCCTCAAACTGATGATCCTTCCCCTGCAAACAAAACCCAACTGTCGGAATGGCCCTAGGCCCTCTGGATAAGCTAGATCGAACCTCCCTCGATAAACTGGCCCTGAGACTAGAATGGTGTGGAGGAGTCTTTCATCCCCGAGACCAAGCTGTGGAACAAGGTGAGTGGATATTTCACTACTGAGTTGCTTCCAAGGGTTTGTACAGCAAAACCCCCAAACTGAATGCTCAAGAGCAATAGCAAATGCTAATCCAAAACCAGAATGAATAATAGGTGCACCCTAGCCTCTTACTTATACTTTTTCTTCTAATTCTCTGTTGAGTTAGGTTAACTCCCAGGGTTAATCTTCTATTCTTCTGTTGAGTTATCTTTTACTCCTTTCCTTTTCCTTTCTTAAGTCAACTTAAAAATATAACTTTTAACTTCTTGACTTTCCCCCCTTCAGTGTGAGACTATGACCTAGTGGGGGTGCCCAGGCCACTAAGTCTCCTCATTACCTCTCTAAGAGGTGGGGGACATTACAACAACACCTCATTTAGATACACACTCAGCTCACTCATCTAGTGCGCAAGTTTTGAAGGAAGCTGCAGTTGTCGGTTGCCGGAAGAAGGAAGAGAGAGAGAGTTTTGTTGGGTTTTCTTCCCCTTGAGGGTTTCCCAGGATAAATGATTGTGTACTCTTGTGATTGTGTTTCTCTCAATGATCCTATCTATACTATTGCTATCTAGTAAATTGAAAGTAACCTAATAATAGCATAAACTTTAACAGGTTTTAGTAGATTATGATGTGCACAAATTCCATGCCAATCTCAATGAAACAATGATTTGGAGGACGAATCTAGGTGTTGTAACAATCTAAGGTTGTGAGATTTGGCGTTTTCAACATTTTTATTTAGATCAGAGGGATATTTTCCACGTAGAATGTGTGATTTGTTGGGCACATAAATATGAAGAATGAGAGCTCACATGCAATGTAATGTGGCAGCCATGACTTACAATTGGAATTCAGTTAAGCAAATTTCATTTTCCGTTATACAGATCGCTAAAGAACCAAAGTCGGGATTTGATCCGCCGACAGGCCCAAATTTCTACATGAAAAGAGCGATTTCTCTTTCATAGTGGAAAATCGTTGAAATCTTTTGCAACAGATTCTTTTGTTTGATAGATCGACAATCTATCATAGAATGGATCAATGGCGATCCTATTCTAAATCGACATATCTTATCAGTCGATTTTGATAAGCCATGCACATATGGATATTTGATGCACGGACCAGGTCTACGAAAGAATAATCTTTCCAATCTCTAAGCGTGGGAAGAGGTCTCCACATTTCGAGAATGGCGATCAAATTCTCCATTTGTGCTCTGTCAACGTCCAAGTGGCATGTTACTAGAAATATAAAACTCTGCTTGAAGTCACAGAGTTATGGATGAGTCCTTTATTTTCGTACCTATATTTGTGTCGTGGTTTGTTCCCCATTTTGCAATACCAGTCAAGGAAAATCGTCTTATGTGTTCCTTCACTTGAAGTTCCTTACTATCAAACCAAGTTTCGAGACTATCAAGGAGATTTTTGGTCTATGATTCATCAAGTGAAAATCACCTAATGCATGTAGTTTGCCTCCAATTGCCAAGACAATTGATGGGTTACAGAAATCTAACATCTCATGCAACCTTTAACATATCACTCTTGATCGATGGAGCAGCATGGATATCATTGGTTTTTGTTTCACTACTGTTGCAACCCTGCTTGTGTTATTCAGACAGCAGCAACTCCACACCCTTTGACAACTGTTGGAGAAGTCGAGATCACATGGAATTCTTTGTTGGAGCGTCGACCACAAGAGTTTATGCCAGAGAGACGAAACTTAGGTTCTGTTGCAGAGCGCCGAGAGTTTCCCATGGAACCAAGGGTCGAGATCTACTGAAGGCGCAAAAAAACCTTGGTCCTATGTCACATGGATCTAGCGCTTGGTGGAATTAAAACTCATGGTAATTTAGCAATTTTAATTTGGTGTGCCCTTTTAGATGGATTTATTTATATTATACTTATGTGTTATGTTGTGAAAACCAAGTACTCATACCTATAATGACCATCAAAGGAATATTGGGCATGATGCACATTTATGTAAAAGGAGGGTTTGAAAACCATATATTTTCCTTTTGTGCACATGTTTGGCACATAAAAAAAATTCTTCAAAAATTTGATGTAATTCCATGGAAGGGCCATAGTTTGGCCACAATGCATTTTCCATACATGTTTGGCACATAAAAAAATTCCTTCAAAAATTTGATGTAATTCCATGGAAGGGCCATAGTTTGGCCACAATGCATTTTCCATGGCATCATATTTGGCATGAGAATTGCCTTGAATTTTGATGTATTGTCCATGTAAATGTCTTGATGTAAGCATGAAATCATCATGTAAAAATATTATGAAGCATTGTAATGGATTTTTAGCCACTCTTGAGTGAGGAGAGTGGGAGGCGTTATTTTTGTGCCTTAAGCCTTAATTGGATTCTTTGTAATCATCATGTAATCAGTTGAATGAGGTGATTTTCCTAGCCCTATTTTGGCAATTCATTGTAAACTTGACCAAAGAGTGTATTTATAAACTCTTGGCAAGTAAGGTACTCCAAATATTGAAGTACAGGTCATTAGCTACAAGTTGCAGATTTATGCAGATGCAGGCTTTGCATTTCGAGCTCCAAAGAACAGAGGTGAAGGAGACAAGGGATGTGACTTTTTCTAGACATTTTCTTTGCAACAGTTGTAGGTGTTGGATTTACATTTTGATTCTGAAGTACGTGGATAAAGGAGTCTTGAAGGAATGTGCATTTTGACATTTGCATAGAGATACAATTGATACTTTTGGAGACCAAAAGGTTTTTTGTGGGGAGGGATGATCCAGACAGATTTCCACACATGGAAGGACTTTACTGTGTTCACCAAGTTGATTTGTAGAGTGGTGAAGGTGGTGAACTTATGAGTTTATGAGTTTTATTTTCTCATGCATTTTATTAATGCTTTGTGAGAAAAGGGTCTCATGCATTCTTATGCTTTTATGAGATGCTCATGCATTTAATTATTCTTTATGAGCTTTTGGAAAAACCATGCACTTAATTCTTTTTGTAAAATTATTAATACTTGTGAGGAAATTAAGACTCACGTATTTCTCATTGAAATTGTAATTATGGAAATTGGTTTTTATGTGAGAAATCACCTCACACCAATTTTCCATTATTCTCAATTATAGGTTGAGAGAATCAAGGACATGGATGAAGAGTCTTTGGGTGGTTTTAATACATTTCCCATTATGTTCTTGAATATAGTTTGAGATCCTACATTCATGGATCTTGTATTTCCTCTTTTGTAATTAGATCATATTATTGTGGATCTAGGAGTGAGTGAGGAAAACTATATAAGACCTTATGTGAGCCCTATGTAAGGGAGGCGAGTAATGGAGAGTAAATGAGTGGAGTTATAAAGCCATATTGCTACTACTCCTAATAATTGAGAAACTTATTCATATAAGGTATTATCCTTCTTGATGTATGGAGAAGTATGAGTGTGAACAGTCTTCTTGAATCCTCACTGAAGGAGAAGGAATCTCTCTCCTTATGTAATCACTTATGAGAAGGCCCCAATATATTTTGAAGAAGGAATGAAAGCGATCTGTATTCCAATTGAAGCGAGTCTGGAGATGTAGCCCAGGAGGGGTGAACTCGATTACCAACATTGGTTGTCTCTCTCTCTTGTATTTTCATGTGCTTCATTCCATTTGAGTTCGTGTATGTTATGTATTCTTTTTTTAAAGCATGGTTAATCATGGATTCATACGCCTTTTAATCCTTATGCAAATACTGCATCAAAAAATGATTCTCAATTGAAAACTTGTATAGAGTAAGTACTCACTCATTTTTAGATGAGATAGACAAACACCAGACAGTGGTACTTTTTCTTCGAGGCTACTGCAACAAGCATCCTAAAGTATGGGAAGAACAAATACCCTATTTACAACATGATTACAACCGAGCCTTAAATTCCTCCACTCATTGTTCACCTTTTGAGACATGTTTTGGGTACCTACCTAAGGTTACTTTGGACTTGATGTATGGGAGAGATGTCTCTTCAAATGAAGAAATAAATGAAGACAAAGACCACAATTTCATCTAGAGGATCCAATAGGTACACCAAGAAGTCAAGGAATAGTTGGAGAAAAGTCAAGCATAGTATAAAGCTCGGCATGAGAAACACAGGGTTGATCATCAATTTCGGGTTGGATACCAGGTATGGCTTCACATCAACAAAGAAATATTGAAGGGTGAAGGAAAGAAACTCAATCTCATTCGTTATGGACCCTTCACTATTTTGGAGAAAAGTGGTACCAATGATTTTCATCTGGATCTTCTATCTTATATGCATATCTACTCGGTTATAAATGTCGAAAAATTGAAACTTTTTTAGCCTCCCATGATCATGGATCATGATGAGGAAGTTGCAATACCTTCAGTTGATGATTTTTCTTCTAAGTACTTGGATGAGTTAAAGGAAGATACCATTCTAGACAGAAGGAAGAGGACTTCACACAGGTGTGATGTTGATTATCTTCGAATAGGTTTAAAGGGTAGACATCCAAGCAAGAGAAAGTGGATTGAGAAGGACAAGGTGAGGGAATTCTTCCCTCACTTATCTTTTGATTGATGAAAGCTTTTGGTGGTCCACAAAGCTCTCAGTGGGAAGGCATTAACCAAAAAGGATCCAGAGAAGACTAAGGACAACTCATAACTCGCAGAAGCAACTTAGGAAGCTTAGAATGGCCTCAACAGATAGAGAAAGGGAAAAAATTCCAAGTCCTCAAAACTCAGTGAAAGTGGTATCATTGCGAAGAGCATGTCGCAATATTTCCAACGAGGCAAACTACTCATCAAACAGAGTTACGGATCGAAATATATTCGTAGACAAATTTTGGTCAAGCTAGCCTAGTCAGCAGGGGATGAGTCAACATCTGTATTATTGACGTCAACATCAGTATGAATGACGTCAACATCCGTACAACATATGTGGCACATGTAGGAGGTGAAAAGTGTCATTATGACATCAACATGGTGATGTGGAAGCACCAAAGGATGCCACGTGTCACTCATGTTTGTCATTTTTGGGTCATTTCGTGGACCAGTAAAAATGTGCCACGTAGAAGTCTGTACAATCACGTGGCAGACCGTACGGTGACATGGAAGCTAACATGATAGGATGATGTGGTAGGCTAATGTGGCAGACCATATGCTAACATGGCAGGTGACTGCATTGTTGGTTGGTGTGGCCCAATGGTTGACTGCCATGTGGCTCAATCATGGGTTGCCACGTGACAGTGGGAAAATGCCCAATGAGGGCCCAAGAATGAAATTCCAAAAAAAAATAGAATTGTGGGTCCACCAAATCTGGTGGAACCCCACCAGATATGGCGGCCCAATGGACATATCCAAACTACCTGTAAGTTGGCGGAACCACTATGTATATATATGCACATATGTTATAACCAACACCCTAAAGGGGAGGCCCACGAGCTCGACCCCGAGACCTCCCCCACTATATATGCCTTTACAATAGCTCTGCCAAGCACTAGGTGAAATGACCTTCGTTGTTTACAATGCCCAAATTTTTATTTAAACTTGAAATCCACCCAGTGCAGAGGGGGAGGCACGTGACAGTACGATTAGGCACATTTTATGAGGAAATTTTTGGCATTAATTACAGGTTACATGGCATGAAAACTGAGATGGATTTTCTCTTGGGCCTGAGAGTGCCAGAGTCAGATTGAGGCATGGAGACAGTCATTTTTGGGTAATTCGATGCCACGAATTCAATGGTGCTGTCTGTTTTAGGATCTGAGCAAAGCTTCTGCAACTTGATTCCAGAATGAGGTATACTTATATATTTTTCCAAATTCTTTTACTGAGTTAATAAAAAGGCCTACCCATTTGAGAGAAGGACCTAAAGATATAGTCCACCAGGGACGAACTCCATTATCAAGTTTTTTTTTTCATATTTGATGCTTATGTCTCTTCATTATTGAGATTTTCCTTTTTTAATGGTGCACTTTAATTTATTCTCATTTAATACAATTATTTATAAGTCACTTTGATGAAAAGATCCTGGATCACTCAAACTCCCATAACCATATCTCATGTAGACAAAAATATGCAACTACACATAAGAATATGACATACTTTTTGAACCTGTAGATATATCTGTTGTACTTGATCACTGTAGAACTTCCTGGGAACTTTCTTTTAGACTCTGAGAACATGACACTCTCGGAAACTCAAGTTTTCATGGCTTTTCCCAACTATATGCGACCTCCTCTTCCTCATCTCGCGTATGTATGTTCCCTCCTTTAATGTCATCCCACGTATGTATGCGACCTCTTCCACTGCAGCCCATGTACACCTCAAAAACTAAGATTTTTCAGAAAATACACAACTCCAAAACTTTCATCGTGAACCCTTCTTTGTTGCCGCATACTTGCATAACTTCATATGTATCAATGAGTACCTGAAATAATCCTTTCACAAAAGAATAGATATTCAATATGCTCAAATTAGGTACTAATAGGAGACCCTTTCTCTCTTATTTATACTCTCCAAGTAGCTTCCTCTAGGGGTTTCCTTCTAAATAACTTAGCCCAACTTCCTTATTTTATGGATAACCCACTTCTAACCACTTGTCCAATTATAACAAATTTATCCACAAATAGTAAACTCACCACTTCTAGTTCTAACTAATTCATTTTTAATTATTTTCTTTTTTCAACAACATAACTCATGATTAACTCCTAGTTAAAACCACTTTGACTAGAAAATGTCTTCTAGGAGCTTCTAGAGTAAATTGACTTTTTTGACCTTCTAGGGGCTTCTAGATAACTCATGAGTGTTCTCCAACTTCACAAGGCCATAACTCTCTAACCGTGCGGATTTATGTGGTGTTCCACATATCACAGAAAATGGCATGATATGTATTATCTATATAGAATAGTCTTACCTGCAATTACACTAAAATTCATATCTTTATAAATCAAACAATATTGAGTCCCTTAACCATACTATTGTGGCTACCTGAATTTGCTACCATACTTTATTCAAGGGTTAACATCATTGAAAACCAACCCAATTAATAAAAAAACTCCCCCTTTGGCATTGATGGAAACACTCTGATGCAACAATGAATTCATATCGCTCATGCTCCTCCCGTGACCATCACTCCCCCTCAAATCATGCCTATGTGCTCTCTCTCTAAGAATCTAAGTCTATATCCATGCATATGAAAAATCTCTCCCCCTTTGACAACAATGGAAAAGGTAACTTCTCGTCAGGGTTGCTCCCCCTAACTGAAATGTCCCTAGGGATACTCCCCCTGACTGAACTCTTCCTGAAACTGCTCCCCAAAACTGAATTGTCCTCTTTATGGTGCTTCCTCATGTAAATATAAGACATATAATAATAACATTCAAAATTAATTGTGGGATAGAAACTATTCCAAGTTTCCGATGAAGATACTCAAAGGCTTCCCTTGTAAGCAGTTTTGTAAATATGTTTGCAATCTGTTCTTTGGTGCCAATATATTCAAATCAATTTTTTCTCTCTGGAACCCGTTCCCGTAGAAAATGATACTTGATTGGAATGTGATTGGTCTCGGATTGCATCACTGGATTCTATGAGGTACTGATGGTGCTTGTATTATTACAATATATTGGAATGGGAGCATCATACTCAACCTATATATCTGTCAAAGTCTGTTTCATCCATAGAACCTATGTACAACATGTTATTGTTGCAATATAATTTTCTTTGACTGTAGACAATGAAATTGATGACTGCTTCTTTCTTAGACAAGATACCAAACACTCATCCAAGTAGAACGTTTATCCACTTCTACTTCTTCGGTCATCAATGTAACCTTCCCAATATACATCTGTGTAAGCAATAAGTGATAGATCCTTTCCTTTTGGATACCATAATCCAAACTCTTTTGTACCCTTGAGATATTTGAATATTCTCTTTATTGTTAGAACATGTGATTCCTTTGGTGTTGCTTGAAATTGTTCCAATTGTCCAACTTCTTGCATTACATCTAGTCTGGATGTTGTCACATAAAGTAAGTTGCAATCATTGACATGTATTGTCTCTGATCTATAGAATTTGAATCATCATATTTACTTAACTTACAACTAGTTTGCATAGGAGTATTGAATAGTTTGCAATCTTCCATTCCAAACCTCTTTAGCATTTCTTTGATATACTTGGTTTGAGAAATAAAAATGCCTTGGTTTCTTTGACATATTTGAAGACCCAAAAAGAAGGATAATTCTCCAAGTAATGAAATTTCAAATTCATTCTACGTATATTTTGCAATTTTGATTTACCTTGATGTAGAGGTTGTTGTCTTGATTTTCTTTCCTGAACCCTTGCTTCTATAAATATATGTTCAGTTTGGAATACCATGCTCTGGAGGCCTGTTTGAGACCATACAAGGCCTTCTTCATCCTGCAAACATAATTTCATTCCCTAACAACTAAAATCATTTTGGTTGCTCAATGTAGACTTTTCTTCTATATCCCCATTCAGGAAGGATGATTTCACGCCCATATGATACACTTTAATATTCTTGGAGCATGCATAAGTGAGGATCAATTTGATTGCTTCCATTCTGGAAACTGGGGAAAACATCTTCAAATTCGATACCTTCAACTTGAGTGTATCCTTTTGGTGGCAACAATTATATAATTTTTATTTTTATAAGTAGCCTACACAGGGTCTATGAAATTTTATTATTCTTCATAAGCGTTTCTCTAAACGACAATTGTAAATCGTCACATTTTACCTACCATCTATTCATGCTTCATTTTCATGACTGAAAGCATGAAAACTTGCAACTATCGTTACTATTATGTCTTAAAATTTCATTAAAAGCATGTGGTTTATTACAGAATTATGGTTTCTTGATATGAGCATGTTGCTCTCCTTGTTTGTGACCCTTTCGATTTATAGCATGCCTAAGATATTTGTGGTTATAAGAACCAAAGACCTCCTCCATTTGATATTCGATTGTTTTATATTGATTTTGGTTTGATGTTTGATTATATTTCTTTCATAAAACTTGAACTATTCAATTTTGTAAACCTACATAACTTTGCAATCAAACTTTGATGCGCTCACTATGTTTTTTTTGGTCCTGGCATGTACCCAATGCCAAGGTGGCATACAATGCATAGGGTGCCATTACTCCTTAGCATGGTCTCGGGCTTCACGAATTTGCTCACACGCATTGTGATTAACACTTTGCCTACTGTTTGAATCATCACAGCATGTATTGATAAGGCTCGAGGGTATGGTTCTATTGCACTTTTGGAAACCCTACCTATGTGTTCCATGTTCATTACCCATCCATTCAGCATGGCTCCAGTGGTAAGGTTCGAACCGAACGACGTCCAAATCCTACTCTCATATGATTATGCCAGGGAAGATTTGGAAAGGAATGGTTGGCTGGCATAATGAGTTAACAGGCCCTCTGTATTTTTTATTTTTATATCCACTCAGACTTACCTCTTCTACTTCTATCATCTAAACCCCCAAGTGTTTTGAGTCGCTCTTGTTACAGTTTGGTCAACCCCGTAATTGCCTGCCAGAGACACATTTTTGCGGGAGCTATTTGTTGATGGGCGAAATTGACCATCCGTCAACTAGGAGAGTGGATCCGGTCTGGGGTTGTCTAAATAACCCAAGTCGTTTGGGATAACCCACCCTAATGGGTTAAGTGGCTCCGTTAGCCGATCTAAGTCCTAAGGAAACAAAAGAAAACTACTCTAAACTAACTAATCTAAATGAAAAATAACCATTAAAACAAACTAATAAACAAATCTAAACTATTATATATAAAATTAACTATCTAATACTACACAACTATAATTCCATAAAATCAAATGTTCAATTACCAACAGAGTCTAATTTAATTACAAATGTACAATATTTACAAATTACAGATTTGGATATAAACCTGCAAAACTCATTTGTAATCTGTCCTAAGACAGCGAGACTATGTTTTTTTAATTTTATAATCTTATGAAAAAGAAATAAAACTAAACTAGCTAAACTAAGCAACTAAAACACTAACTCTAACTATGTATCTAAACTAATATATTTATTTAAACTACTTAAATAACACTAATAAGCTAACCTGTGATAATGCTTTCCAATTTGTCCTGTTGTAAAGAATCCAGTTCAGCTGTTCGATGAGAGGAAACCTGCATCAATCCTCTGCCAGCCTCTAGTAAACAGTAAGCAGCAATGTTCTTTTGAATATCGATAATAGAACAAACACATAAAATTTACAGCAATCTTATAATTTACGAATCATAACATTTAGATAAATCTACGTGCAAGGATTTGTATAAAATGATTCAATTAACAAAGAAGAGAAATCTGTGATTCATTAACTGAAACAAAGTAATTGCTTTATTTTTTAAATGAGAGAGATCAGATATAGATTACACATTAATCAAATCACATCAACCTACAATAGATTACGATAGCTAAAGTAGTCTATAATCAACTGCAAAATTATATGAATAAAATCTAAAACAAAAAATTGATATATTGAAAGAAAAAGCTATTACAAGACATCAACTTTCATCCCAGTCTGTATCATAAATCCATAGTCTGGTTCTCCCACAGTGAGGATGATGAGTTTATTACAAAAATTGACAAGTATTTAAAGACCTCCCACAAGGTAAAACATCCTTGTGGGAGTTATCAAAACAGTTTACACAAATCTGGGAAAATATCCCAAGTCCCTATTTCTAACTCAAACTAACAACTTAAAAATAAAAAATACATCACACAAATATCTCCTATATTGTCACAGCATGCCCAAATTGATCATTGCAATTCATATGTACCTGAACAAGGACAATAATAGACAATATTAGAGGATATTTTATTGATAAAATTGATAAAAATCTAATTTCTAAGACTAGCTAAAGAATCTTGTGATTCTGTAGCTGGTCTAAATTGAACACAGAATCATTTCAAAATCAATTCAAATCTTAAAAATATATTCATACTATTGAAAAATATTTGATTGCTAAAAGCATCATTCAAATCAACACTTGTATGTAAATTGAACAAACTAAATCGTATTCAACCAAACAACAGAGATGAATGCCCTCTGTTTAATTCGTTATCATCAAATCGGGTTAACAGAATCTTTCACATAATTTGACAACAATGAAATTATTTTCATGAACCAATTGAAATCAACACAAATAGTTGCTTCAGCTATCAACAAAATCATTGTCGAATCCAAACGGAATCAACAGGATCATTTTTCAAATTGATATAACTATATTAACATGCACAAATGATCATGCTATTTGCAAACCAAATGAAAACTTGTATGTAAATTGAAACAAATGAAATCGTAAACGAATTAATCAGTTGATAATAGGATATATGGGATCTATCAAACGTTTGGCATTGCCAATTAGAAGCAAACAAAATCGATCGACAGTCAACGAAATCATTACTTGAATCAATTTCAAAATGAACTATTAGCCGAGTTTTCATATGAATTCAACACAGACAAAATCATTTTTGAAAATCAAAACCAACAGAGCAGCATCAAATCTATTTTTGATATCAATCTAACCCAATGCAGGCAATTGTGCTAACTCAAGACATGTCGCAATCAAATCAAACGAATCGAAACAGTTATTGCTTGACACAGTCATTATGAATCAACACAACTCCACGATTTTAGCGAATAGATCTCTTGCACAGGTCAAATGTAACCAGAACCCAAATGAAAATATCGATTCAACACAAAACAGAGTCGTTCCTGGTTAACCGAAGTCAACAGTGTCATTAGATTACATCGTATTTGTCAACCTAGTCACTAATAATGACGCATAACACATATAGAGGATCATATCAATTCAAACCCATGAAATCGTTCCAAAATCAAACCATAAGAACCAAATCAGAGCCGATAGAATCCAACCGCAACGAAATCATACCAAATCAAAACATAGTCGTGCTCTGATTTTAGCACAAAATCTCCTATATAGGTCAGATGCAATCAAAATCAAAACGAAAACCAACCCCATTTATTTGGTTAATTCAAACCAAGAGAATTGTTTCAAAATGAATCAAACCCAATGAAAACCAATCAATTTCTAAACTAGGCACGACAAAATCGCATACCAAAATCATAACTATGTTTGATTTTAGCAGAAAGAATCTAGTGTACATAACATAACCGTTTTTAACAATCAAACTATGAAATAATCATTTCGAATAATGAACAGAACTAATCAAAACCCAAAACCAATTCATTATATTAATCCAAGAAATTCATAAACGAAATTGATATTGAAATTCATACCTGTATAATAAGAAAACAACTTGGTCATGATAATTTGGAATTGACGAAGGCTGTTGCCGATTAGACATTCCTAAAAACAATCGAACCAGTGGTTTTCTGCTTCTTGTCATTAGCTTGAAACTTGTCCCTTTCTCTCGACAGTACTGCAACTTGGTTCTCTAAATATTTGATCTTCGATTGCAATATTGGAACGTCAGTGTAGTAGCACTCCAGCCACACATCACATTGGCTACATGATGTCTGCTCGGGCTTCGAAATAATAGTCGAGGGTTTGTTCAGCTCACCGAGGGTTTCATTATGAAGCTTGATTCTTGGGTAATTAGGATTGTTCTTTAGGCATGGGGGAAAATTAGATACATAGTCATAGGGTGGCTCGGAGCATAAGCCTTGGGAATAAGGGTACTCTCCAGCTAGGAAGCGCTCGATATCGGAGTCTGAGTCCTCGCTGAGAACTATGGGCTTTTGATCGAGGTTTGGCTTAGGTTTATTCCAAGCAAGTCTCGGTATCAATCGAGAATTCTCTTTACCTTTCCTGTTGACAGTAGGGTTACCCCTGCCATTCTTACTCACAAGCTTCTTTATAGCCTCCACCTTGTCTGTTATGATCTTCGGTAGGTCGATATTAGGGCCAACCGAGGGTTTGGGAGAGGGAAAAAGGACATGGAAGGGAACGGGTGGCCCGACCTTAGTCTCACTGACCACAGATTTGTTGATTTGGACAGATTCTGAATCAACAAGGCAATTTCGAGAGAGAAAAGCTTGCCAATTATCGTCGTGGAGGTTCAAATGGTGGATGACAATGAGTCTAATCAAACCATGGTGAAACAGGCTGCTATCGGCCTTCTCGCGTTTGAACCTCTTATCCATTTTGTAAAGACTACGTAGGAAGTAAAATGGCATGTTCAATGGATAGCCCATGAAATTCATCAACAGTCGAAGGTGATAGAGAAAAACCAATCCATACCGACCCTCATAGGTCACAAATTGTTTAACCATTATCAAAAGATTGTGGCACCTGGGTTTAAGTGTGGAAATAGGAATACCTTTGTCACAGGATGTGACCTTTCGTGATACGAATAGCAAAGGCCATGGCACATCGTCGACTTTGGAGTTCTTAAACCATCGCTGGCCTATGGCTGCTAGTCCTATGGCAGAGCTTATGAATTCTTCATTGAGTTCAAGTTGAATGTCACCTACTTTAGCCCTACACCCATCAAAGGTAAGGGCGAATTGTTGTGAAAAAAATAGATTGAAACCCTCGAACCTCTGTACAAATGTGAGCCAACCACTATCCTCTAAATCCTTATGGGCGTTATCAAAGAGTAACAGAGCTTGACTACCATTCGGTTCTATTCGCACCACCGGTGCCATAGACAAGAGCACACGATGAGCGATGTGAACGAGCCAAGGTTTGAATCACAACACACGCAGGGGCAGAACTCTCACAAGCTTACCCGAAACTAGCAAAGGTGAAACATGGATAGGGGAGGATATTAATGACATATCGTGCGAAGGTGGTGGAGCTAGTTCATACATGAAAAATAGTCATATCTACAGTACAACCACTGGCGCAAATAACTATTCAACCCGCTATTGTATAGGTTAACAATTATTTCATTCAATCAACCAATGAAATCAATGGTAAGTGGATTAAAAATTCACGCGAGCAATAGTTATAGTTTCAAAACCAAAGCAATAAATCAAAATCGCACCAAGGGTTTGATTATGTGACATGTGTTGTATAGAACGATTTATACCAATATTTTAACCATAACGCCAATGCGTTTTTATGTAACCAATGTGCCATGTGAATCAATGAAAGAACATGTAAATCCATTAACCAATGCATCACAAACTCAATCACTCATGAAACGAAATTATCAATCAAAGAATGCCAAATGAGTATAGGTCAAGGGTCTTGCCAACTGTATAACGATGAGTAAATTGGAAACACAATGGGCATATCGACAAGGAAGATCGCAACAATTCAGTGACAATTTTAATGTGACTTTGAAAACCAAGTTTTCACACTTGTAGTCGTGAAAACAAGAACAAAAGTAAGAGTGCACATAGTGCAAAAAAGATAGTGTCATTTTATTCGAGAATTGCAACGAGAATCAAGGTTTGCAAAGCACTGGTGAAGGCAGCTTATAAGGACAGTAGAAAAATGTGAATTGGCTACCAACAATGGCGACACACTGGTAGAAGAAGTTATCTCTGCCAAAAGACAAATTCAGATTAGGACAGCAAGAATAATTCCAACTCAAAAATAACAACCATAAAATCATATAAACATATTCATCAACCACATATTCCAGCAGTGTTTAAAGGATGAAAACTGATAACAGTCTTAAGACAGGTGAGTTGCGATATTAAAGATAAAATATCCAATACTATTGACAGAGTCACTACTGCCAGCAAGCGTCCATAGCCTTGATAGGGTTTCCATTTAACCCACTCTGACATCTGTATCCTGCCAAGAAGTTCTGGATCAGAATAAAGGACAAATTAAGGTTAAGAGGTTTCTTATTTGCAAATTTTCATATACCCGACATTGCTTCGCTGCCAGCAGGCCTGTTCAGTACCCCGATGAAGTTGTCTTGGCATCATGCATGCATTTACCCGCTGCCAGCAGACCTGTTCAACATCTTGACGGGTTTACAAGAACTTCCCACAGCTCTATTAATGATTTATTTTTCTTTATATAGTTGAGTGGGGTGGCGCTGAAAATTATGATATTTTGACATAATTTTTTCATACCTCAGCAGATTTTTTTTAGAACTGTCCTTTATTAAGATCTAGAGATGTTTCATTTACAGAAGCAAATTTCTATGGTAGGGAGACATCTTCTGAGTCATTCCCTTACGGAATAGGGACAGCATAAAAAGATAATGGATGATCACAACAAGCTTATGCTAGAGATTGAAATAAGTTAACTTCTTTCAAACAACAAACTTTTGCCAATCACAGATGTAAATTTTAGAAGTATACAATTAATGTTTATACAATTTCCTTAGCAGTCATTTCAGCGAAGGAATTTTTTGTTTTCTTCATCTAAATAGATCAGTATACAGGTATGTGTATTTCCACAAACACAAGCTGATAAAATCAAAGGAGAAATCAAAAAGAAAAAGAAAAAGCAAACAAAAGCAAAATATGTACATAATGTACAAGGGTTATCATCAAGCAAAGTATCTTTTTAGGGCTTGGCCATTCACCGGATAGGTGTCAGGCTGTCCCTCTATATTCTACAATCGGAAAGAACTGGGACCCAACTTCTCAGCAATTAAAAATGGTCCAAGCTATAAGTTTTGAAATTTTTTGTGCTCTCCCTTTCCCTCATGCAGTTTATCCCATTTCAAGACGAGGTCACCTACTTCGAAATTCCTATCAGAAGCAGAGTTAGAATCGAACCAGCTCTTAACCAATTGTTGATGCTGATCTAACTTATGTTTAGCTTGGGATCTTACCTCTTCTAGCTTCATCAAAGAATTAATTCGGTTTTCTAAGGGGGGACAATCTTCTTCTTGAACTTTCTGTGATAACTGTAGTGAAGGAAGAAGAATGTGTGGTGGCAGGATTGCTTCTCTGCCATAAATGAGAAAAAAGGGGGAGTTACCTACAACAACTTTTGGCATTACCCTATCATCCCACAGCGTGTTTAACAGTGCATTGTGCCAATTTTTGTGATTTTCATCCACCGTTCTCTTGATGATTTTAATCAAGTTCTTATTTGTTGATTCTGCCAATCTATTGCGCTGGGGGTAATAGCTAGTAGAATAATTCAATTTAATTCCTTTTTCCAAAGAGAACTCACTCATATCAAGAGAGGAAAAGCAAAAAGTGTTATCGAATACTAAACAATCAGGGATACCAAAACGAGTAATAATATTTGAATTTAGAAAGGCAATTACCTGACTGGTGTTGACAGTTATTAACGCGGAAACTTCAGACCACCGGGTAAAGTAATCTGTGGTTGTTATGATGAACTTATGCTATTGTGAGGACAGGGGGTTGATCGGGCCTATGATATCAAGGCCCCACTGCTGAAAAGGAGAATCTACTGAGACGGGCTGTAAAGGAAAGGCTGGTTTTTGTAACCGCCCTGATGCTTTCTAACAAATAATACACTTACGACATAAAGCATGGGCATCTATAAAAAGAGTGGGCCAGTAATAACTGGCTCTTAAAACCTTATGGGTAGTGGTGTCACCACCAAAATGACCACCAACTTCTCTTGCATGCAACTCTAGTAAGACTTTTTCTGCTTCGTCTTTCTCAAGACAGCACATCAGTACACCATCAAAATTTTGACGAAACAGAATGCCATTAACCAAATGAAAGGAGGTAGACTTTAATCTCAATTCTCTTCTTTTAGCAGGATCCAAGTGACGGGGCGCTAACCCACATTCAAGACATAATCTTATATTGTCATACCAAGGACTGACAGAGTTTTGTGCGCAACAGATTGCATTTTTATTGTGTTGTCCTAGGTTTGACGTATCACTTTCTTTTTGCTGTCCTGCTGCTGAATCAGAAACTAACTTGCATAACCCTTGGCCTCTCACTATTTGAGCTGGGGTAATTTCTATGTCGTACTCTTGTAAGGAGGTGACCCATTTATCCCTCTTTTCACCTAGTTCTTTTTGCACTAACAACTTCCTGACGGCCGGATATGGGACAATAACTTTCGTCCTTGATTTCAACAGATAAGACCGGAAATTCTTAACTGCTTTGAAAATAGCGTAGGCTTGCTGATCTACCGCTGGGTAATTAAGTTCAATGCCTTTGAAAGCAGATCTCATAAAGGCGATGGGTACTTCGTTGTTTTCGGAGTTCTTTTAGGTTAGGACGGCGGCATAGGAACGGTGAGAAGCAAAAGTGTAGAGTGTGAAGTCTTGAGAAAAGTTGGGGCTCATGAGAGATGGAGTGTCTATTATGGCCTTCTTTATTGCATTAAAATATTGATTTTCTAGGGGTCCCCAGTGATATTGGGTGTCTTTCTTAATTAAATTCTGTAAAGGCCTGACCATTTCGGAGAAACTGGGGACGAATCTCCTCACGAAATTAATCTAGCCTAAGAAAGACTGCATAGACTTTTTGGATGTAGGAGGGGGAAGTTTCACGATGACTTGAGTCCTTTCGGGGTCGATAATCATCTCTTCGCTCGACACAATAAATCCCAAGAGTTTACCCTGTTCTACTACAAAGATGGATTTTTTAGGATTCAAGGAGATGTCATATTTGCGACATCGCTGTAGAATGGCTCGTAAGTGAGCTAGACGATCGGTTTTGTTTTTAGAGAATATGGTAACATCATCTAAGTAAACTATGACGGATTGATTGACTAGGCCTATGAAAGCAATGCCCATTGCTCTCTAGAAAGTGGCACCGACATTAATCAATCCAAAGGGCATTTTTCGATAAGCGTAAATGCCCCACAGGGTGCGGAAGGTAGTTTTAAGTTGGTCTGGAGGAGACATTAGGACTTGGTTGTACCCTGAGAAACCATCCAGCAAGGATAGCCTCTCAGAACCAAATACCTGTTGAAGGATCTGTTCCATGGGTGGAATAGGATAGTTGTCTTTATCAGACGCTCTGTTAAGGTTTCAGAAATCGACGCAAAGTCGTATTTCCCCACTTTTCTTCCAGACAGGGACAAGGTTAGAAACCCATTGAGTGTGCCTAACAGGGAAAATAATCTTAGCATTTAGGAGCTTATTCAATTCTTTTTTAACGGTCGTTTCAAGCTTAGGGTGCATTTTTCTTAATTTCTGTTGGAAGGGCAAGGTTTGGGGTTTCATAGGAATGACATGTTGAATGATGTTAGGGTCGAAAGTTTTAAGGTCATCATACGTCCATGCAAAGACATCTTTAAATTCTTTGAACAATTTAATGAATGCAGTTTTTTCTTGTTCAGAACATCCTACCCCTAGATTAATACACTGCGGATTGTCCTTAGTCCCTAAGTTTACTTTTTCGTATGATAATGAGGAACTATTGGTTTTACAATTGACCGACTTTTTAAATTTATCTTGAAAATCAAAAAACTTCTCTAATCTAACTACAGATTTAGGGATCAAATTTACCATGTTCGATGAAGATTCAGGAGTTCTCGGATCTGGTATTACCATGAAATCGTGCAAATTGTTGTCATGCGTGCGTTCGTCTATCACCGCGCCTTGAAAAGTTTCCTCCATATGCAGAAAGTTAATAATCTTCTGATCGTTGTCAAAGACTCTCCAGTTCATGATGTTGTCGAGAACGGATGGCCGGAACAACAGTTCGATGGAGAATGCATCTGGGGATAAGCCTTCTGCAGGAAAGAGTTTAGAAGCTATGTTAGCTAATAGATCTGCTTCAGAGTTATTAAATCTAGGAATATAATTTATATTGAAAGAAACAAACTTATTCATTAAATTCCATACCTCGGATTGGTAGATTTTAAGATGCGGAGACAGAAAGTGGATAGAATCTCTTACCTATCTAACCACTATTTCAGAATCGCCAAAGACAGTCAAGTTTTGAATGTTCATATCCAAATCTTTTTTGAGACCTTGCAGTAAAGCCTCATATTTTGCAGTGTTATTAGTACATTCAAATTCTAACCTACATGCAATCAATGTTTTGTTACTTTCCTTATCGATAATGACGCAGCCTGCGCCAGATCCTTCCTTGGACTTTGACCCGTCGAAATAAAGAGACCAATTTGATTTTCATCGGGTACATGAGATCATTGTGTAGAAGCTATTGACTGCACATATGTTACAATCTCGGACTGTTGTTCTGGATTGGTGATAGTTGAAGCCTCAGCCATGAAATTGCCGAAAAAGGTATCCATCCCTTGTACTTCGGGTGAATTAGCAGAAGGTGTAAATGGTTCGTTGGGATCGTTCAAATCTGTGACCGTGAACTTAAGGTAGCGTTCACGATTTACCTTGATCTTGTTGGGCTTGTCGTTCTCTGGAAGCCATAGGTGAGACCAATCTGTCACGAAATAGCTGTGTAGCTACTCCGACCAATCCCTTCTTAAAAATAGACCATACACTTCTGGAATATCCACAACAATAATATCAATAACTTGATGAAGCTTGGGGTTAGACGATAATCTTATGAGCACATTCTTTAGTTCGCTTATAACTTTAACGTTGGTTCGATCAAGTTGTGTGATTTTCAAGGTGGATGGTTCAACTTCGGTGTTAATCTTTTGGTATACAGACCATGGCATCACATTGGATGACGCTCCTGAGTCCAACATACAATTATGCACGTTTCTATGAAAGATTTCGAAATTTAACAAAAATGGAGGTACATTTTTGCGAGTGCTAAGGGTGGTAGTTCATGGCTTTTTACTCGCAGTTTCTAAAGCTACTTTATCTACATTATTTACATTATTTACATTACTTACAGGAAGGATTCCTTTATCTTGAGGATCAAGATTATTTTTAGTGGAAGTCTTCTGAGGAACTTTGTTCTGCACAACCTTGTTACCACTTGAATTACCATTTTTGCAATTCTCTGAGATGTTCTGTAACATTTTTTGTAGCAGAAATGGAAATTTCAATAACTCATAAACAGAAATATTAGCTCTCAACTTTTTAAGATCTTCAACTACATCATAATCTAAGTTGGGGTTCACATGACTCTGTTTAGTGTCAGCTGGTTTAGACTACTTTGGAGGCGAAGTTGTAGGGTTTTTGGAAGAAGGTTTGGTTGTTGTCTTACTCCTAGTATTATAGGGATGCACTGTCTCGAAGTTAGCTTGAAAGATGTTATCCGATAAGTGTCCAAAAATGTTTGGAGAAGACTCTTCTTCTTGAACTGTCTCTTGTTCAACTACCTCCTCAGGAATCTCAGGAGGCATCAAGTTATCCCGGGCTTCTAGAATTGTTTGAAGGGCGCATTGCAAACTTTCTAGATTAATACCTTCGGTATTTAAATTAGGTTGGTTGGTGGGAAAAGGTTTCCTGAATGGGGGTTTGTAAGGCCCTTTGCTCAAGGAAGCTTCTTCGGTTTTCCTTTTCAAGTCTATAACTTGATTTGATAGTTTTTGAACAACTTTAGTTAAGTTTTCTAAATCTGAGATTTCAGGTTGTGTTTTACTTTGAGTAGGTCTAGGGAGGATTTAAATCTTCTTTTTGGAAGAAGAAATAGTCTCTGTTTCGTTGCTAGCAGATTATTTAAGACTAAGTATGTATTTTTCAATCTGGCTGGCCTCCTTGAAGGCTTCTAACAACGTGGCTTTCTTAGATCGTTTAACCCAAACAACTATACTTTGATACAAGGCTTTAGTATAGTATGCTATTATGAGATTCTCGGCAGGCATGGAATCTGCAGGGATTCGGTTTTTAAGTGTTAAGAATCTTTGATTAAATTCTTTAACTTTCTCTTTAGGGTTCATTCTTAAGTTAGAAAGATCCATGACTAGGACTTCCGGAGGCTTGCCGTCTCTGAACTTTTCCAAAAAGCATGACTCAAACTTTTCCAAGACACGATGGTATGGGGTTGCTAGGCAAAGTACCATGTAGATTCATTGTCTTCGAACGTATAGGGGAACAACCTACAGACTACGTCTTCATGTTCAACATTGCAGAGTCTTATGGCTAACATAAACTTTTTGATGTGATATTCAATGATCTGTTTTGAATCAAGATCAAACTTGGGAAGCCATTTCTCCAGATGTATAGGTAAGGGATGCTGAGCTCCAGGTACAGCTACAACATCCTGGTCAAGCCAAGGTCTAGCAGGATTTTTCTGGTTTTCCATTGGTGTAGTGGGTGTGGAAGGCTAAGAAGGGGAACTGCCCTCATCATAAGAGTTTCCTCCAGAAGAAGAAGGAGATGATGGAGGTGGTGAAGGAGGTATTCCAGATCCTCCTGCAACAGGAGTGAGGATTGGATCTGTAGAGTTCACAGTGAGGTTAGTGCCTCTGAGTTGCTCTCTGATATCAGAGAAATCTAAAGGTTGATCCAAAGGTCAATTTGGTTGCCTCAAACGGGCTAAGGCACTATGAGTTCTTATGAGAGATTGGCGGACAATCTCTTATATGTCACCACTTGTAGGATTTGGGGTTGTTGGCTCAACTATGATCCGTGGATCGTCGGTTGATGTGGTTGATGTTTGAGGGGGAATGCTATCGTTCGAATGAATTCTTGTCACTATAGGTGAGCGATTAGGTGGTGGAGGAGTCTTACAACCGCCTCATGCCATTAATTAATTTTAGGCCCTCCTTCTAGCGCCATTTGTTGACGGGCGAAATTGACCGTCCGTCAACTGGGAGAGTGGATCCGGTCCGGGGTTGTCTAAATAACCCAAGCCGTTTGGGATAACCCACCCTGACGGGTTTAGCAGCTCCGTTAGCCGATCTAAGTCCTAAGGAAACAAAAGAAAACTACTCTAAACTAACTAATCTAAATGAAAAATAACCATTAAAACAAACTAATAAACAAATCTAAACTATTATATATACAATTAACTATCTAATACTACACAACTATAATTCCATAAAATCAAATGTTCAATTACCAACAGAGTCTAATTTAATTACAAATGTACAATATTTACAAATTACAGATTTGGATAAAAACCTGCAAAACTCATTTGTAATCTGTCCTAAGACAGCGAGACTATGTTTTATTTTTATTTTTTATAATCTTATGAAAAAGAAATAAAACTAAACTAGCTAAACTAAGCAACTAAAACACTAACTCTAACTATGTATCTAAACTAATATATTTATTTAAACTACTTAAATAACACTAATAAGCTAACATGTGATAACGCTTTCCAATTTGTCCTGTTGTAAAGAATCCAGTTCAGTTGTTCGATGAGAGGAAACCTGCATCAATCCTCTGTCAGCCTCTAGTAAACAGTAAGCAATAGTGATCTTTTGAATATCAATAACATAACAAACAAGACATAAAAGTTACAACAATCTTATAATTTATGAATCATAACATTTAGATAAATCTGCGTGCAAGGATTTGTATAAAATGATTCAATTAACGAAGAAGAGAAATCTGTGATTCATTAACTGAAAAAAAGTAATTGTTGTATTTTTTAAATGAGAGAGATCAAATATAGATTACACATTAATCAAATCACATCAACTTGCAATAGATTATGATAGCTAAAGTAGTCTATAATCAACTGCAAAATGATATGAATAAAATCTGAAACAAAAAATTGATATATTGAAAGTGAAAGCTGTTACAAGACATCAACTTTCATCCCAGTCTGTATCATAAATCCATAGTCTGGTTCTCCCACAGTGAGGATGATGAGTTTATTACAAAAATTGACAAGTATTTAAAGACCTCCCACAGGGTAAAACATCCTTGTGGGAATTATCAAAACAGTTTACACAAATATGAGAAAATATCCCAAGTCCCTATTTCTAACTCAAACTAACAACTTAAAAATAAAAACTACATCACACAAATATCTCCTATATTGTCACAGCATGCCCAAATTGATCATTGCAATTTGTATGTACCTTAACAAGGACAAGAATAGACAATATTAGAGGATATTTTATTGATAAAATTGATAAAAATCTAATTTCTAAGACTAGCTACAGAATCTTGCGATTCTGTAGCTGGTCTAAATTGAACACATAATCATTTCAAAATCAATTCAAATCTTAAAAATATATTCATACTATTGAAAAATATTTGATTGCTAAAAGAATCATTCAAATCAACACTTGTATGTAAATTGAACAAACTAAATCGTATTCAACCAAATGACAACAGAGATGAATGCCCTCTGTTTAATTCGTTATCATCAAATCGGGTCAACATAATCTTTCACATAATTCGACAACAATGAAATTATTTTCATGAACCAATTGAAATCAACACAAATAGTTGCTTCGGCTATCAACAAAATCGTTTTCGAATCCAAACGAAATCAACAGGATTGTTTTTCAAATTGATATAACTGTATTAAAAAGCACAAACGATCATGCTATTTGCAAACCAAATGAAAACTTGTATGTAAATTGAAACAAATGAAATCATAAATGAATTAATCAGTTGATAACAGGATATATGGGATTTGTCAAACGTTTGTCATTGCCAATTAGAAGCGGACATAATCGATCGATAGTCAACGAAATCATTACTTGAATCAATTTCAAAACAAACTATTAGCCAAGTTTTCATATGAATTCAACAGAGACAAAATCGTTTTTGAAAATCAAAACCAACAGAGAAGCATCAAATCTATTTTTGATATCAATCTAACCCAATACAGGCAATTGTGCTAACTCAAGACATGCCGCAATCAAATCAAACGAATCGAAATAGTTAGTGCTTGACACAGTCGTTATGAATCAACACAACTCCACGATTTTAGCAAATAGATCTCTTGCACAGGTCGAATGTAACCAGAACCCAAACAAAAATATCGATTCAAAACAAAACAGAGTCGTTCCTGGTTAACCAAAGTCAACAGTGTCATTAGATTACATCGTATTTGTCAACCCAGTCACTAATAATGATGCATAACACATATAGAGGATCATATCAATTCAAACCCACGAAAGCATTCCAAAATCAAACCATAAGAACCAAATCAGAGCCGATAGAATCCAACCGCAACGAAATCATACCAAATCAAAACATAGTCGTGCTCTGATTTTAGCACAAAATCTCCTATACAGGTCAGATGCAATCAAAATCAAAACGAAAACCAACCCCATTGATTTGGTTAATTCAAACCAAGAGAATTGTTTCAAAACGAATCAAACCCAATGAAAACCAATCAATTGCTAAACTGGGCACGACACAATCGCATACCAAAATCATAACTACGTTTGATTTTAGCAGAAAAAATCTAGTGTACATAACATAACCATTTTTAACAATCAAACTATGAAAGAATCATTTCGAATAATGAACATAACTAATCGAAACCCAAAACCAATTCATTATATTAATCCAAGCAATTCAGAAACGAAATTGATATTGAAATTCATACCTGTATAATCAGAAAACAACTTGGTCATGATAATTTGGAATTGACGAAGGCTATTGCCGATTAGACATTCCTAAAAAAAATCGAACCAGTGGTTTTCTGCTTCTTGTCATTAGCTTGAAACTTGTCCCTTTCTCTCGGCAGTACTGTAACTTGGTTCTCTAAAGATTTGATCTTCGATTGCAATACTGGAACGTCAGTGTAGTAGCGCTCTAGCCACACATCACATTGGCTGCATGATGTCTGCTCAGGCTTCGAAATAGCAGTCGAGAGTTTGTTCAGCTCACCGAGGGTTTCATTATGAAGCTTGATTCCTGGGTAATTAGGATTTTTCTTTAGGCATGGGGGAAAATTAGATACATAGTCATAGGGCGGCTCGGAGCATAAGCCTTGGGAATAAGGGTACTCTCCAGCTAGGAAGCGCTCGATATCGGAGTCTGAGTCCTCGCTGAGAACTATGGGATTTTGATCGAGGTTTGGCTTAGGTTTATTTCGGGCAAGTCTCGATATCAATCAAGCATTCATTTTACCTTTGTTGTTGACAGTAGGGTTACCCCTGACCTTCTTACTCACAGGCTTCTTTACAACCTCCACCTTGTCTGTTATGATTTCTGGTAGGTCGATATCAGTGCCAACCGAGGGTTTGGGAGAGGACAGAAGGACATGGAAGGGCACGGGTGGCCCGACCATAGTCTCACTGACCATAGATTTTTTGATTTGCACAGATTCTGAATCAACAAGGCCATTTCGAGAGAGAAAATCTTTCCAATTATCGTCATGGAGGTTCAAATGGTGGATGACAATGAGTCTAATCAAACCATGGTGAAACAGGCTGCTATCGGCCTTCTCGCGTTTGAACCTCTTATCCATTTTGTAAAGACTACGTAGGAATTAAAATGGCATGTTCAATGGATAGCCCATGAAATTCATCAACAGTCGAAGGTGATAGAGAGAAACCAATCCATACTGACCCTCACAGGTCACAAATTGTTTAACCATTATCAAAAGATCGTGCCACCTAGTTTTAAGTGTGGAAATAGGCATACCTTTGTCACATGATGTGACCTTTCGTGATATGAACAACAAACTCAATCACTCATGGAACGAAATTATCAATCAAAGAATGCCAAATGAGTACAAGTCAAGGGTCTTGCCAACTATATAATGATGAGTAAATTGGAAACACAATGGGCATATCGACAAGGAAGATCGCAACAATTCAGTGACGATTTTAATGTGACTTTGAAAACTAGGTTTTCACGCTTGCAGTCGTGAAAACAAGAACAAAAGTAAGTGTGCACATAGCGCAAAAATGATAGTGTCATTTTATTCGAGAATTGCAACGAGAATCAAGGTTTGCACAGCATTGGTGAAGGAAGCTTATAAGGACAGTAGAAAAATGTGAATTGGCTGCCAACACTATTCTGAGCAAACAGTTTTGAATTAGATCAAACCCTTGAAAACCCAGAACCAAAATGAGACCTTTTACCTTCATAGCAGGAAGTTTCCCCAGAAATTGGATCGTTCCAGAGATACAGCTCGTCCTTTAGAGGTCAAAATCTTAGAATTTCTTTGTGGTTGAGGTGAGCATTTTTGTCTACTTGCAATTGTTGAAACGTTTTGTTACCTACTCAGGCATGTGCCTTAGCATCTTACAACAACCCTGAACCTGTCCCAAAATCTACTAAGTATCCTCATGGGTAAGCTACGTATCCTAAATGACTCTTTTAAAAAACTTGAGACTTGAGTCAGTTATCCAAGGGAAAGAGAAGCGTTTGAAAACTACAGGACATGTGATTTTTAAGAATGTAGAAGCAGCTACAACCATTGTTAACTCCAAATTTTTATGATGCGATTTGATTGTATGGTCAAAGGTAAGATCTTTTAAATGAATAGCATGTATGTTTTTCATTCCTTAGTTAGACTATTTGGTTGTTAAACAAAACTAATTTTTTTAGTTCGTTTTGATTATTAAATAGAATCGGATTTTGTTTGTTATTAAGAAAAAATCGAATTGTTTGATTTGATAATTGAAAACATATATGAGATCTTCTCATTTTCATTTGTTTTCAGGATAATTAAGGAGCCTGTGATTTCAAAGATGATATGAGACACTTTTGGGGTCTCCCAGCCATATCAATTTTGTATTTTGAGTGAACAGAATTAGACTGTTATTAGTGTTCTAATATTTAGTGAAATCAGGGTGGTTGCATCCCCCATATTTTTGAAACAAATTTGATCTTATCAATAGGAAACAGTTATGTTTCCTGAAACCTATATAAACACATCATTTTGTAAACATTGGAACATCTCAGCTTGGGGAAAGAGTATGGGAATTTTTCTCACAGACTTGAATGGAATATGATGCATGTTACAACTTTATCTTTTCTGTGTGATGTTTTCATTCAAGTTATGTTTATTTCAATTTGATAATAGATTATGATTGCTTTTGTCAGCATAGTTTATTGCGAGTTGAATCATTCGATTTATATATGTTTTCCATATCTTGTGTTTCAGAACAAAATACACAGTGATCATCTATCCAATTTAAATTAGTAGATTCATCTCTAATTTATGTTGAATGTCTGCATGCAAGTTCTTACAAGAAGTTTTTTCTCGTTGTAGAAATTTGCAAATCATATGATTACTGTAACTGTATCTATTCGATGTTCTGTTGTTATAATTCAATCTCCAGCATTATCATTCCTCATTTATTAGGGGCAGTCCCAAGATCTATAGCAGGTTTACTTCATCAGATAAAGGTGGTTGGATATTCAACAGTGGACAGACATTGGATACAGTAACAGGTTAGCCTGTTATTTGATTTCATTAGTTTCCTGAATATAGAAGTTTTCTCTATATAAAACATTTTTTGCTATCTATTATTTTTCTGTTTAATTAAGAGGTTTAATGTGTGATGTCATGAATGTATACATTTAAGAAAACAAAACCAAAAAAATTAGATAGTGTTTACACTTGCTTTATTATTATTGCTAAAAGTAATCAATCTACATTTGATTTTTACGAGTTTAGATTAAAACTCGCGTTTTGTATAAATTGTATATAGAATATCATACATATAATATTTAATTTGTACATATATATTTACTTAGATGTACATATAGTTTTTAGTAATTGTTATTTATTAAGTTATTGTATTTCCTTTAGTTATTTTTTCACTTTCTTTAGGACTTAGATCGGCCAACGGAGCCACTAAACCCGTCGGAATGAATTAATCGGAATGGCTTGGGTTAATTAGACAACCCTGGATCGGATTCACTCCTCCAGTTGACGAGCGGTCAATTTCGCCCGTCAACAAATGGCGCTAGAAGGAGGTCCGACTAACAAGCTGGCCTTGTAGGACCCTTTATTTTAAATGTATTCAATTTCCCCATGGCTCCCCAAATAACTGTGTTGGTACATGCTTTCAACTTCTCATTACCCGATGTTCCCAATGAGATGGTCTTATTGGCAAATGTTTAATAGGTAGCGTATGCTTGTCATTGATGGCAAGTACAACAGTGAAGATGGCAGGATCAGAGTGTGCATAGATGGACAAATAGGAACAACGTAAGCTCGGGAGGAATTAGCACAGAGTCAAATGCAGTGCGTAGGTGTGCACCAGGGATGCGGTTAACTCATGACTAAAGCTCAAGGGAGATAGCGTACTTAGGATCACAGGTGGATCAAAGGTCGAGGCCTTTGAGACTTAGAAATTCTTCCAAGTAAGAAGGATGTGTAAGCTTGGAGGAGAAGTGTCGGTGATCATTGGATCCCATCCCAAATTCTCGATGATCGTTAAATCTCAATGTAGACAAGAGGAGCGCGCAGATATGGAGGATAGATCTTGGGTGTTAGATCCGAGCGCAGGGTCCGACCACCATTGGATCGAGGAGAACCTGTACGTACTTTAAAGTGCAAAGAGTAGAGGGCTCACAAAATCCTGAAAGAAGGAGGACCGTCCATATTTAGGCAGGACATGTGGGGATAGATCGTTAGTTCTCTGACTGGAGAGTCAAAGGAACGATGTTCCCTAACCTCTCGAAATTGCGATATCTGAAATTGCGATCTAATCTCAGCCATCAAATTAGGGTTGAATCTAGACTGTTGATTCCAGTTCATGTTGGAGTTTTAGGGATTGAGAGTTGGAGATGTCAAGTAATATCATCCACAGAAATCCCGATTTCGTGATATGCGAAATCGTGACTTAATCGCAGCTGTTGAATCAAGGTCTGATCTGGACCGTTGATCTCATTACATTTCAAAGTTTCGTGGATCGAGAGATGAAGAGGTCAAATAATAATAACCACAGGAATCTCGAAATCGCGATATGCGATATTACGATTTAATCGCAGCCGTCAGATCAAGATGTGATCTAGACCATCGATCTGACTCACGTCAGCATACCACGTCATCTAGGAACACATGGCACAACTAGGTAATGACAAGTGTCATACTGATTCAACATTTCAGGCACATGTATGTCATGAATCAGAGTGACACGTGGCAGTATTCAACACGTGTCATTCCACGTGTGACGTCAGCAGATTTACACCACTTCAGAGTTTCGGTAATTGGGAGATGGACAGATGTCGAAGGAAAAGGAGGGAGTAAAGGGAACGAGCCTTGGTGCACGTTCAGGTGCAGAACAGACGGTAGGTGGGGAGGAGAATGATACAAAAGGTGACACGATAGGAATGGGGCCCTTCCTCTATACCCCACCATTCCGGACCCCCCCCCTTTAATTAAAGGCAGAATGGAAAAGGGGGTCCGGAATTGCTTGAGCGTCATTGATATGGGTGCTTTAATCCTGGCCGCTCAAGAGATGTGCACCCAATTCTAGACCCCCCCCCTCCGCTTAAAGATAGAATGGAAGGGGGGCTTCGGAATCCAATCCCGACCGTAGATCTGGGAGAACAGACTCTGGCCGTCTAGATTTTCTCACTGCATATCCAATGGTGCAGATGAATTTGAACAATATCGGAGGGGAAATGTAGCATGACATAGTATAACTGCCAGAAACCACTAATGGTTTCATCCAGAGGACTCGAAGACACTTGAGGATGATTAACAGAGAAGGTGAAGAGCCTCTGAGAATCTTCAAGAGGGATGAAGATGTTCGTGGAGGCAATTAACAGCTGGATGGGCATTGAGGCCTATAACTGAAACAAAGAAGGTGAGCTCGACTTTTCACAAAGAAGATGAAGAGCCTCAACTGCTAGAGGGAAAAAGGAATCTCGGCATAACACCTAGTGATGATATACACAGCGGTTGAACTACCAGAGAATTTGAATAGTCACGATGATGATCATGCAGAGCACTTGAGATGTGGAGGAGATTGGTGCGGTATGAGCATGCAGAGGAATGACAAATATTGCATGCACAAGATGCATATAAGCTATATATACACGGTACAGAGAAGATAAGAGGTGTTGTTGTTGTTGGAGTTGCTATGGTTGTTGTAGTCGTGGGGAAAATTCAAGTGTGAACAAGGAGGTAGAGCGCAGGAGCAGAGATGCACGCTAGAGGAAGGTTGCATCAAATGGATATGGGGCAAAGAGTATAAAAGGAAAAAGAACAGAAAGTACAAGGGGCGTGTAGAAGGCACTGATGCAGACAGGACAAAGCAGCGTAACAGAACAACAACAGGGTTGGTAAGCCAATGAAGAATTTTATATCGTTGTAGTAAGTTTCAGTAACAAATAATTTATTATTCAAGGTGGTTGGGAGGTGCTAGGGAGGACTGGTGTCCTCAAAGGTTCAAGTGGGTGCTTGAACACAGGGAGTTGGTGCTTCCTTCTAGTTGGTGCTAGAGAAACCAGGGAGTTGGTGCTTCCTTCCAGTTGGTTCTAGAGAAACCAGGGAGTTGGTGCTTCCTTCTAGTGGGTGCTAGAGAAAAATAGAGAGTTGGTGCTCTTAGCAAGTTGCAGCTTGCAAAACTGAGGTTGTAGCCTCATTATGAGTTGGTGCTCACATGTATGATAATGTAAAGAATGTAACTATTACTTATCATATAAAGAAAAAGAGGTTTTTACCCTGCATGGGTTTCCTCGGGAAATATCTGTCTCTGTGTTTCTCATATATGTGAATGATGCTGAAAGTGCCGTTGTTTATTTCCCTACATTATTGTGATCATCATTCAGTGTTTCTGCAAAGAGTTTAAAAGAAGCATAATTGTTTAAGCACGGTAACAACTGATTCACACCGCCCTCTCAGTTGTCCAACAATTGGTATCAGAGCTGGTCCCCTTGTATCTAAGGGTATATCCTAGAGCTTAAACATGTCAAGCCATGAAGGAAATTCAACCAATAAGGCCCCTCTGTTCAATGGAACAAACTTTGCCTTCTGGAAAGTTAGAATGAGAACCTACATAATGGCTTTAGGTGCAGATGTC
>ML787499.1:476509-509292 GCA_009831015.1 Picea engelmannii
AGATGAAATGTGGATGAAAGAACTCCAAGCTTATTCACACAAGAGAGGGGTGAATAGCTTATGAAATGCAGCTTACAATGTGTATTACCAAAGAAGAGGTCTCTAGCAATCTCAGCAGCATAACAGTATGAAGAATTCCTTGATAAAATGGTGGTCATTCATGGCTTTTTATAGCCAAGCATTGGGTTATTATGCAACCTCTTTTAAATGTGAAAAGAGGCTCTTTAGGGCACAATTAGGTCTTTGACTAGCCTCCCCACGCAGATTGAGCTTGGATTTTATGTCAAATCAACTTGGGAGCCGATCCATTAGTGGTTGGGAGGCCGACCAGCTTCATAAATGCGTCGTTTGGCAGGCGCGCGGGTTTTGCACCCCACAACCGCGCATATGCGCCCAAAATACGAAGATGTTGCGCGCGCGCACGTGCGCCCAGTGGGTGCTTCGCGCTTTTTAATTTTTTGGCCATTTTTGCATAGTTTTGACCCTTTTGCTGTGCTGTGGAGTTAATCCTTGTGCCATGAATGACTGTTTTTCTGTGCTGATGATGCGGAGTTCTTGTCGCCCTGTGCAGACGAAATTTCAGTGATAACACTTATGTTCCGGGTACTCTTCCGAAAAGGTCCCTTACCAAATCGATTGGCTACCCTCTTGTTTGTGGGAATGATGGGAAAGTCTCGTTTCATTATTTCTTGGGGCTTCTTAGGTGTAGGATCAAGAGAAAATGAAGGCATTGGGGGGTCAACAATAGGCTTCTTTTGGCCTTTGTTCTTGGTCTTTTTCCTTGATGAAGAAGTAGGAATATCAACAAGATTTTGGTATTGTTCCGGAAAAGAGCGGGTTTTTGCAATGGATTTTGGAGTTCTTGGAGAGTGAGGCTTGTATGGAGAGATAGTTTTTAGGCTAAGTGGCTTTCTGCCAGTCTTAACTGTCAAGTGGGGGTTTGCAAATTGGTAGATAAAGGCATCCCAACTTTTCCCTTGTTTCTCTAGTTCGGTAAGAACAAGGAGTTTGATCAAACCATGGTGGAAGAGACTATTGTGAGGGTTAGTCACATTTTTCCTCACTTGAGAGGACATCTTCTCCAAGATTTTGAGAAAATAAAAGGGAAAGTTCAAGGGTTTATTGAACAAAAAATGAGCTAGCAATGTAAAATGACAAGCTTTGAAGGTGGAGTATCTACCTTCACATGTAATTAACCTTGTGATGATGATGAGGGAGTTAACCAATTATATCTTTATCCACTCCTTATCATACCCTTTCACTCCTAAAATGCTCTTGAATTCGGGCTTAAACACCCTGTTGTAACTTGAGCACGACAATTGATGATTCTTCAACCATCTATCTCCCATTCTTGGGAGTTTTATTGGAGCAACAATTGACTCTTATGTGACTGCAAAGTTGAGAGACCCTACATGTGCTATCTTTCCATCAAAACCAACTACAAATTGCATAGAAATACCGTCATCATGGCCTTGTAAACTAGACATAAATGGCCCCCAGCTAGCATGCAAGAACACTTCCTTGCACTGTGCGAATTCTGGAATGGAAAACAATTCTACATAGGAGGAGGGTTCGTATCTCCTGGGAATTGTGACAGAGTTTGAATTCACCAAGAAAGGGATAAATCGAGACAAGCAATGACACAGATTGGGTATGGTCTGAGTGTGATTGGAGCAGAGGGTGAATTTTACCAAGCAAGGGTGTGAACAGGCCAAGAGATGGCATGGGTTTAGCACAGTCTGAGTGCGATTAGAACAGAGGGTGAATTTGGCAAAGGTTGGGCATGATTCCTTAACGTAGGGTAGAGAAAATGGCAAGGGTAAATGAGATAATAGAGTTCCCATCCCGATTTTGGATGCTCTTATGGTGGAGTACGTTTCCCACATGTGCGCGTGAGCTTCCATGTGTGGGAGATTTGAATTCGATGGCAAGCTTGGGAACAATGGATTGGTGCGTATTTAGATCAATCTCCAAGTCTTTTTGATGCAGTAGTCAAAACCCTCACGGTTCGACCCGCTCTCACCAGGACCTTCTTCGTCTCAGGCCTGAAGAGTCAAAGAACTCTTCCAACTCCTCTCGGGAGTTCTCACTACCCACAGTTCTCCTTTCGGCGATCTCCCCTTCGCTTATTGGGAAATCGGGTTTCGCGGTATCGCGAACCTGTATGCCCAATCTCGTGCAACTCCAAACCCCGAACCCCGATGGGCCAACGGGTCAACACTTCCAATGATCGGGGTTTTCCCTATCGGGAAATCGGCACACGAAATTTCGTATGTCACTGCCTTCTCCAAACCCCGAACTCCAATTTGACGCCACCTGTATCCCACTAACATATGTGGTCCCACACTACCACGACACTTCGGGATTTCATGGATTGCAAATCCACGATGCAAGTGTTTCTTGATGTCGAAAACCCTGAACACCGAATCCCGATCTTCCGGGATCACGTGCCACCTATCCTGTGGAGATCAACAGCTCCGAATAACTCAGGAAATCGTGACTCACGATTTCAACGAGTATGCGCCTCACCTTGTTAATCGTCGAATGCCAAACCCCGATGGGCTTTGGTCCTTCCTGTGCCTATGGTTTAACTCCCACACAGCTTCTCCACGATCCAACGATCATCGGGACTTCACGATTTCTTCTCCGCGAACCTTGACCGTTGATTCTCCTTCCTAGAGATTTCTTCTGTCCCAAAGCTCCGTTGCTGTTCGAGTCTCACCTGGGTCTATTCCCACAATGTTGACGAAAGGAACTATCCCTCCTGAGCTTAATTTCTCCCACTCCTTCAAAGGGATGCCTACACACTCCTTGCGCTCGATCTCAACAGCTCTTGAAGTGTTGAGTCTTCCAGACTCTCTGCGCCTACAACAACAACAGTCTCTACCTTCCCTTTCTCAGAATTACTACTGAGACTTCAGGTTCGACCTGCACTTCTCCTGCACGGCTCTAAAAATCCAATTTAACTCTGGGCAGATGAGAATAAGAGTCTAACTGCTGAGCCTCATCAACGCACTCTATGCGGATGAATTCCACTACACTCTATGCAGGAATCTCTTGGCTCAGACAGAGAAACAATTGAAACTCATTCTCCTCTCTCACACAGATTTTAATTCAACTATGAAACCACATACACAACATATCAAAGAAAATGCATGACAGAAAACAAACATCCATGAGCATAATATCAACACAGAGAAACAACACAAACCATGAAAGTGAATCCAGAACTTCCTTCTATTAATTCAATATGTACATGGGTGTTCTTCACCAGTTCTCTGCTCTGCTCTACTTGCTCTCAATGCTAATCCTAAATAATGTTACAATGTACAAAGGAGGGTGCCTATATTCCGTTTTCCCTCTCGAAATCTGAAGCTATCAAATCTACAATTAATTCTTATCTAACAGCATTAAATCTAATAAATGCCTTCTATCTATAATACAATACAAGTGTGCTTTATTACATTAACTCATTAATGCTTGGCGCAACAAATATCAAGGTAAAATTCAAAAAAGGAGTTTGCTGGCTTGTCCAGCTGTCTTTTCCTTCTCCACGCACTGGCTCGCTTGATGAGTGAGCAATGCTCCTGCATCATACTCCTCGGCTCGAAAGATTTCATGGGCTCCTGTCCATGAGCTCCTGCACGGTGTGTCCATGCCTCTGTATGACTGCTTCTATCTCCCAGCTCGCATCCTCCACTGGGTGGTTCTTCCACTTCACCAGGTACTCAAAATAATGCTTTCGCCTAGTCTTCCTGCCTACTCTCCTATCCAGTACGCACTCCATCTGCGGATTTTCTGCTGCTGGTAGTTGTTTCTGCCACTGGATCACTGGTTCCTCAGTTCTAGTCTCTGCTTCTCCAACCCTGTATGGGTATAAATTCAAAATATTGAATATCGGAGATATCCCGATGCCTTTTGGCAACTCAATCTCGTATGCATTCTCCCCTAATTTCTTCAGGACTTTGCATGGTCCAATTTTCTTCATCTTGAGCTTGTTATATGTTCCCCTTGGGAACCTTTCCTTCCTCAAGTGCGCTAGAACGAGGTCGCCAACTTCAAACTGAAGTTGTCTCTTCCACTGATCGGCTCTGCGCTTATACTCTTGATTTGATTTCTGCAGACGCTGCTTCACCTGTGTGTGAAGTTCCTCCATCGCTTCAGCGAATTCTTCAGCATGAGCACTGCTAGTTTCAGCCTGTCCCGACTCCCTGAGCTCAGAAACTCCTCTCGACTGTGTCCCATACAAAATCTGGAATGGGCATCTTCCTGTACTCCTGTTCACAGAGTCATTGTAAGCAAACTCTGCATGTGGTAATATCTGGTCCCAACTGCTATGGTGCTCTGTCACCAAGCTTCTTAATAAATCCCCCAGACTCATGTTCACTACCTCTGTTTGCCCATCCGTCTACGGATGGTAAGCTGAACTAAATGCAAGATTAGTTCCCATCTTCTTCCATAGTGTTCTCCAAAAATGACCTATGAACTTTGTATCCCGATCTGAGACTATGCTTCTCGGCAATCCATGCAATCTGACAATTTCTTTAAAAAAAAAATTTGTGATGTGTGTCGCATCGTTGGTCTTATGACACGAAATAAAATGTGCCATCTTCGAGAACCTGTCTACCACCACGAAGATGGAATCAACTCCTCGTTGAGTCCTCGGCAAACCCAACACAAAATCCATACTGATTGCCTCCCATGGCCTCTCAGGTATGGGTAAGGGCTGATAAAAACTGGTGTTCTACTTTCAGCCCTTTGAATGTTGACAAATTCGACATCGGTCAACAAACCTCTTAACATCAGTGCGCATGCCTGGCCAAAAATACAATTCGCTCAGCTTGGCGAATGTTTTTTCATGTCCAAAGTGACCTGCTAAGCCTCCGCTGTGCTTTTCTCTCACCAAATTCTCCCTCATGGAGCAATTCGATATGCACAGTTGATTGCCCCTGAACAACAATCCTTCCTGGATCATATATTCCATCCACGGACTCCGATCCCTGAGAACTGGATTCTCAGCTACTTCGTATGCTTCTCCGAAATCTGGATCTTCGGCATACATGTCCTTAAGGTTTTCAAAACCCAAGGTCTTGACCCTGAACTCCTGCAGCAACAAACATTTCCTGCTCAAAGCATCAGCCACTTTGTTAGCAGTTCCTGAAATGTGTTTGATCACAAACATAAAAATTTTCATGTACTCTACCCATTTTGCATGCTTTTGGTTCAACTTATCCTGTTGACTCACGAAATGCAATGCATGATTATCACTGTATAGCACAAATTCCTTGGGTATCAAGTAATGCCTCCACTTCTTTAATGCCTGTATGATGGCATAAAAATCTTTATCGTATGTGGAGTATTTCATCTTTGCATCATCCAGTTTCTCACTGTAATATGCAACAGGTCTGTCATCCTGACTCAAGACCCCTCCAACAGCATACCCACTGGCATCACACTTCACCTGAAATGTCTTCTGAAAATCAGGCAACACCAGAATTGGTTGCTCTGTTATCTTCCGCTTCAACAGATTGAAGCTTCTCTCGGCCTCTGCTGTCCAATGAAAAACTTTATGCCGTTTCTTCACCGTGTCCATCATTGCGGTGCTAATTCCACTAAAATTCCGAATGAATTTCCTGTAGAAACTAGCTAAACCATGGAAACTTCTCACCTCAAAAACATTTCTCGGTGATGGCCAATTCCTGATCACTTCTACCTTCTCAGGATCCATCTTCAATTCATTCGCCGAGATTACAAAACCCAAATAGATGAGTTCTGTTTGCATGAATGAGCATTTCTTCAAATTGATCAACAACTTCTCCTGCTGTAGCCTTCTCATTACAATGGCCAAATGTTTTAAATGTTTAGCCCTGGTCTTACTGAAAATCAGTATATCGTCCAGATATACGACCACAAATTTGTCAATGAATTCCTGTAGGACTTCATTCATTAGCCTCATGAAAGTGCTTGGCGTGTTTGTCAAGCCAAACGGCATGACCAACAATTCGTACAAACCCTCGTTCATTTTGAATGCTGTCTTCCATTCATCACCCTCTCTCATGCGAATCTGATGATATCCACTCTTGAGATCAATAT
The DNA here is from genome assembly GCA_009831015.1 of Picea engelmannii. NCBI lineage: Eukaryota > Viridiplantae > Streptophyta > Pinopsida > Pinales > Pinaceae > Picea > Picea engelmannii. The sequence goes on from ML787499.1 coordinate 482,603, forward strand.
TCAAAAAGTAATTTTCCCCACTCAGGCAGTCCATCAGATCATCCATTCTCGGCAGTGGAAATCTGTACCTGATGGTAATTTTGTTTATCGCTCTGGAGTCTGTACACATCCTCCAGCCTCCATCCTTCTTCGGAATTAGTACTGTTGGAACAGCACATGGGCTGAGACTTTCTCTGACCAGTCCTTTATCCAGCAGATCCTGAACTTGCCTTTTGACCTCCTCATTCTCCTGAGGTGTCAATCTGTATGCAGCTTTATTCGGCAAACTTGCTCTAGGTATGAGATCGATGTGATGACTCACACTCCGCATCGGTGGCAACAAACGAGGTAGTTCGTCCACGATGATATCAGCGAACTCTTCCAGCAGTTCCTAAATCTCGTCTGGTAAGTCATCCACTCTTGTGCTTGTCAGAACAATCCTCGGCTTCTTGACAACAAAGAATTGTGGATCTTCGTTCTTCTCCATCTCTGTGAGGAGTTCCTTCCCACTCATGAGAAGTATGGTGTTGGTTACTTCTGGCTTTACTTCTTTATCTTTTATCGGAAGCAATGTGTGTGTTTTCCCATCCTTCTCCAAGGTGTATGTGTTCATCCTCCCGTCATGAACCACATTTCTATCGTACTGCCATGGTCTACCCAATAATACATGACATACATCCATGGGAATGACATCACATAGAATTTTATCTCTATATTCACCCATTTTAAATTCAACCAAGCATTGCTTTGTAACACTTACTTGGTGTCCTTTCTGCATCCATGACACTTTGTATGGACTCGGGTGATTGGTCATTTCCAGCTCCATCTTTTCCACCATCTTGGTCGAAACGAGATTATCGGTGCTTCTGCTGTCCATGATGACCTTGCATTTCTAGCCCTTGGTCTTGCAGGTCGTTCTGAAAAATCGGGTTCTCTGAGCTGCGTCCTCCACCTCTTTCTCAGGTGTCAAGAGAACTTTGTGTACCGTCAGTGACTTCCTACTTCCGGTGTCTTCATCCTCAACATCAAGCCTCTGCGCCTCTGTGATGTGAGCTTCTCCTCTATCCATCTTCCTGTCTGGACAATCCATGGCTTTATGTCTGTCCTTTCCACATGTAAAACATGTGATAAGTCCTCCACGACCTCTTCCTCTACCTCAGGTACAAGGATTAGTGTTGGCGTCAGCATATCCGCCACCCTGCTCTGTATGTTGTCTCCTTGGCTCAGCATATTGCTTCCTCGGTTGTGAGGTTCCACCTCTTTCAACCTTTCCCTGAGGTCTCTTTCATTCCTCTTTGGGTTTATGGAATTTTTCTTGGGCAACCGCTTTGCCTCTGGGCTGACTCCTGCCTCGCCCTTGCTGTCCCTGCTTGCGGCTCAGCTTCTCTTCGGCCTTCAGAGCCATCTGGTATGCATCCTCAACTGTTCGGATGGTAACCATGCTCAATTCATCCTGAATGTCATATCTCAACCCATTCAGGTATCTTGCCACCTTTTCATCATCACTCTCCCGATGACTTGCTTGGATGTTGAGCCTATAAAATTCCTCGGTGTACTCTTTCACCGTCATCAGCTTCTATCTCAGGTTCTGCATATGCCTAAACAGTGTGATATGATAATCTCTAGGGATGAACTTCGCCTTCATCTTAGCGATCATCCTGTCCCAGCTTTTAATTTTCTGTTTTCCTTTGCAGCGCCTATCCGCCTGCAACTCATCCCACCATAAGGTTGCATATCCTTTCAACTTAGTAACAGCGTGCCTTACTTTCTTTTCCTCTTCGATATTCTCATAATCAAAGTAGGTGTCAAGTGCTCGGATCCAATCTAGCAACTCTTCTTCATTTAGACTCCCCTCATAGATGGGAATGTCCATCTTTGTCTTTGAGCTCATTCTAGAGATGGCTCTAATCAACCTTTCGGTTGAGGCATCCTCTGTTGAGACCTCTTCTGCATCGTGTCTAGCTTCCTCTTCCACCTCGGAATCACTGAACTCTACTACACCAGCTCTGCGTCTCTGCGCAGTCTCCATCTCCTCAAGCCTTGCTTGGAGATCTCTCATCTGGCGCTCCATCTCTGGGTTTCCCGCTGGCCTACCCCTTCTTCGGGCATCCCTGTCCTCTCGATTAGGTGACTTCCTTTCTCTTCTGGGAGGCATGATGAAATCTGCTTCTCTCTACTACCAGAACAAAGAGAACTCTTCTCCCGCTCTGATACCACTTGAAGCAGTAGTCGAAACCCTCACGGTCCGACCCGCTCTCACCAGGACCTTCTTTGTCTCAGGCCCGAAGAGTCAAAGAACTCTTCCAACTCCTCTCAGGAGTTCTCACTACCCACAGTTCTCCTTTCGACGATCTCCCCTTTGCTTATCGGGAAATTGGGTTTCATGGTATCGCGAACCTGTATGCCCAATCTCGTGCAACTCCAAACCCTGAACCCCAATGGGCCAACGGGTCAACGCTTCCAATGATCGGGGTTTTCCCTATCGGGAAATCGGCACACGAAATGTCGTATGTCACTGCCTTCTCCAAACCCCGAACTCCGATTTGACGCCACCTATATCCCACTAACATATGTGGTCCCACACTACCACGACACTTCGGGATTTCACGGATCGCAAATCCATGATGCAAGTGTTTCTTGATGTCGAAAACCCCGAACGCTGAATCCCGATCTTCTAGGATCGCGTGCCACCTATCCTGTGGAGATCAATGGCTCTGAATAACTCGGGAAATCATGACTCGCGATTTCAACGAGTCTGTGCCTCACCTTGTTAATCGCCGAATGCCGAACCCCGATGGGCTTTGGTCCTTCCTGCGCCTATGGTTTAACTCCCGCGCAGCTTCTTCGCGATCCAACGATCATCGAGACTTCGCGATTTCTTCTCCGTGAACCTTGACCATTGATTCTCCTTCCTGGAGATTTCTTTTGTCCCAAAGCTCCATTGCTATTCGAGTCTCACCTGGGTCTATTCCCACAATGTTGACGAAAGGAACTATCCCTCCTGAGCTTAATTTCTCCCACTCCTTCAGAGGGATGCCTGCACACTCATTGCGCTCGATCTCAACAGCTCTCGAAGTGTTGAGTCTTCCAGACTCTGTGTGCCTACAGCAACAGCAGTCTCTACCTTCCCTTTCTTAGACTTACTACTGAGACTTCAGGTTCGACCTGCACTTCTCCTGCACAGCTCTAATAACCCAATTTAACTCTGGGCAGATGAGAATAAGAGTCTAACTGCTGAGCCTCATCAACGCACTCTATGCGGATGAATTCCACTACACTCTATGCAGGAATCTCCTGGCTCAGACAGAGAAACAATTGAAACTCATTCGCCTCTCTCACACAGATTTCAATTCAACTATGAAACCACATACACAGCATATCAAAGCAAATGCATGACAGAAAACAACATCCATGAGCATAATATCAACACAGAGAAACAACACAAACCATGAAAGTGAATCCAGAACTTCCTTCTATTAATTCAATCTGTACATGGGTGTTCTTCACCAGTTCTCTGCTCTGCTCTGCTTGCTCTCAATGCTAATCCTGAATAATGTTACAATGTACAAAGGAGGGTGCCTATATTCCGTTTTCCCTCTCGAAATCTGAAGCTATCAAATCTGCAATTAATTCCTATCTAACAGCATTAAATCTAATAAATGCCTGCTATCTATAATACAATACAAGTGCGCTTCATTACATTAACTCATTAATGCTTGGCGCAACAAATATCAAGGTAAAATTCAAAAAAGGAGTTTGTTGTCTTGTCCAACTGTCTTTTCCTACTCCACGCGCTGGCTCGCTTGATGAGTGAGCGATGCTCCTGCATCACTTTTGACTTGGAAATTTGATCATAACCATATGAGGCATCTTTTAATCAATTCATGCAACCAATGTAATTGAATATAATTGAATTCTGGTTACCTAGAATCTAGGACAGTTACTGGTATGCAATTCAATGGAACTTCAAACGACACTTCAAACAACATCTCATCTGGCACCTAATACGATACTTCATCTGGTACCCCTGTGTTAAGTGCATTTTCACCTGTTATAATGGATAGCCTGCAATTTTGAAGTGTTTTTGACAACCATAGTGGTTAATGAGTAGAGGCAGAGTGCTCCATGCTCACTCATTATTCTTACATATGACATATAATGTCAAAACCTATAATGAATGGGTTATAGAAAGCATAAAAAATGTATTGTCAAACCTACAGTATGCAACTTGTAATGGAAGATAATCAACAAAGAGTGGTATGTTAAATAACCAATAAAGAGTGGTCTATTAAGCATGAGTTCAATAATGTATAGCACATAGGAGTTAAGCATTTAAAAATAACATGACTATGAATGTAATAACCTGTATCATGGTAATAATACAAAAATTCTTGCAAAGACTCTTTTCTCTAGGCAATGATCATTTGTCAGCTCATGAACCCCTCCCCCACACCTAAGTATTGTGACACCTCACAATCAAAAGTATAGGAAACTAGTCAGTATCCCCCAATAGCCGAATATTTACAGTATGTCAAGTGTAAAGATGAAATTTCATAGATTGGTCTAATGAGACAGTTAGGAGATGGACCCACCTATAGGATAAGAGATCCTATATATAGATAAGAAGAGGTAGGCAAGAGAGTTTCAATATAGTCTTAAAGTTATTTCCCAATGGAAAGTGTATGGATTTCATTAACCTTAGCTTAACCACACATACTTCAGGTCAGCTTTGTCTACAAGTAATGTCATACATCAGGACAAGTTTACATTTATTATTTATTTTTGTCAGATTACCATCCTCGCTAGGTAGAATGCCCCACTGCCAGCAAGCCTGTTCAATACTCCGGTGGGTTTACCTAGTCATACCACAGATCGGTACCCGCTACCAGTAGACCTGTTCAGTATCCTGACGGTTTAGCCTCTTAAACCCTCAGAGACTAGTCCTCCATCTTTTAAGATTTTAATATAAGATTGCTTATGCAAGAAGATGGGAGCACAACTCTTAAATTTTTTTTTATTTCTTTTTTTCTTTTCAATTGGGATGGTATTTATGTTAGAGGATGACTTTCCATTATATTATTAGTGGTTGTCCTGATGTAAGAGGTACTTAAGAGGATGTGGCCTATCTAAAGATATGATATAATCAAGCTATTTAGTGTGTAGTGGATGGTACCATTGAGAAAGAACATAAAGATATCTCTAGGCTCAACTCACTTTCTTATTTTGTAATTATTATGATGTTTCCATGACTAACTGCTAATGAGACCTCCTTGTTACTCTTTGATAAAGACAATTGACTTACTTACTCAGGTCTCTTGGAAAAACTGTATGAGAGACCTCTAGGCTTGATAGTTATGGTATCACTTCCTTATACAATGGTGAAGAGTTTCAAGAGCAACTACTTTAGAATGCCTTAAAAATGATAATTTTGCAAAAACATGGCTAATTACAGTAAGTCACTATTCATTTGATTCTTTAGCAGACACAAAATTCAAGTATAACAATGTTGTGAAGAAAGATCTTGAAACTATGTACTCCTAGTGAAATAAATACTTACAGAAAACTTCTTAGAATTTCCTTATTAACAAAAACTATTTACATATATACAGTAGGAAATATTTAAAAAAAATTTCAAGAACAAGGGGGGGCTTCCTCATCTACTAAGGCCAATGCCTTGTCCGCTGACATGACCTATAGAAAATCCTCTCTGGAAATGGGCTTATGATAAAATTTAAGTCAGTGTCCATTTACCACAAAGGAGACTTGTCCATCGTCAATTGTTTTAATTTTTACAGCTCCATTGTCATATACAGTGTCTACCTTGTAAGGGCCCAACCAACGGGTGGTAAGATTTCCTTTGAAGGTTTTGAACCGGGAATCAAACAACAGGGCCCAATTACTAGGCTAGAAGTGTTTCTTTTTAGTAAACTTGTCATGCCACTTGCTCCTCTGGTTTTGGACCAATATTGTCCGTTGGATGGCATCTTGCCTGATTTCATCCAACTCATTCAACTATAGGGCTCATTGCTTCTGAGTCTCATCTAGGTTCAATCCTAATTCCACGGCAATATGAAAGGTCCTTACTTGGAATTATATTGGTAAAAGTACTTGTTTCTCGTACACTAGCTCATAAGGGGTATGCCTAGTGGTATTTCTCCAGGTAGTTCGGTATGCCCACAAAGCCTCTGGGATCCTATAAGCCCAATCTCGGTGATGTAACTAAACAGTATTGGTCAAGATGGATTCAAGAAATTTGTTTGTGGATTCTACCTGACCATTGTCTTGCGAGTGGTATGGAGAATATTTACAATGTTTAATCCCATATTTCTCTGTTAGCTCTTTCATCAGCTTGAAAGTGAATTGAGTGCCTTGGTCAGTAACAATTTCATGAGGGACACCAAAGAAGGTAAATATGTCTTCATAGATGAATTTGACAACAGACTTCTCTATGGCCCTAAATAGGGATTTTTCCTCTACCCATTTGGTGACATAGTCTGTACAAACCAAGATATAGTTCTTCCTACGGGACATGGGTGAAATTGGTCCTACAAAGTCGAGGGCCCATTTTTCAAAGGGTTCTATCATAACTTGGGACTGCAAAGGAATTTTGTCAGATGATGTAGGTCTTCCTAACCTTTGGAAACTATCACAACTTCTCACATACTTGGAAGCATCTTTGAAAATGTTAGGCCAATAGTAACATGAATGTAACACATTATATGTTGTACGGTTGTCAGAGAAATGGCCACCACATGGTCCATCATGACAACTTCGTAGTATATCAGGTACCTCGTCCTCTCGGACACATCTACGAATAATAAAATCAAGACCTGTGTGAAAAATATCATGACCAACCTAAGAGTAATTATCACTTTGTGTAATAATTTTCCACTTTTCATGAGGTGACAAATGAGACGATAACTTCCTAGTGGCCAAATAGTTTTCCATATTCATAAACCATGGGGTATTGACAAAGAGGGAAAAGAGGTTCTCTTCTGGGAAACTATCATCTACAGGGATATTGTCATCCTCGTTGTTTATTCGGGAAATAAAGTCAGCTACTACATTATCCTTTCCAAGTCAGTCAAGTACAATGATATTAAATTCTTGCAATAACAAGAGCCACCTAGTTACTCGGCCATTAGTTATAGTTTTTTTCATGAGAAACCTAATGGAGGAATGATCGGTGTGTACAAATACTTCATAACCTGTAATGTAATGACAAAAATTGTTAATAGAATGAACAACTGCCAAGAACTCTTTCTCAGTGACTGTGTAGTTCAACTCGGCAGGGGACAAGTTCTTGCTTACAAAATAAATGGCATAGGGTTGTTGGTCCTCTTTCTTCCCTAATACCCCTCTTATTGATGTGTTGGAGGAATCAGTGGATATATGAAATGGGAGAGTCCAATTGGGCCCTCTAAGAACTGGTGCCACACACAGCTTGGCTTTCAAGGTTTCAAAGGCAATTTGACAATGCTCAGTCCAAACAAAATCAACATCTTTTATCAATAATCCAAACATAGGTGCAACAATCTTTGTAAAAGTTTCAATAAACCGCCGGTAATATCCAGCATGTCCAAGAAATATTCTCACCTCTTTCTAAGTTTTGGGGGGTGGAAGTCTAACAATGACCTCAATCTTTGAAGGATCGACTTTTATCCCTTCAGATGAAACACGATGTCCTAGAACCACTCCTTCAGTTAACAATATTTTTCATTTTTCATGGCTTAGAGATAGGTTCATTTCCTGGCATTTGATGAGGACTTTTTCTAAGTTGTCTAAGGCTTCTTGGTAAGTGTTTCCATAGACTGTGAAGTCATCCATGTATACCTCCACACAATCATGAATAAGATCAGAAAATATCCCTAGTATTGCTCGTTGAAAAGTGGTAGGGGCATTACACAATCCAAATGGTAAGACCCTATAGGCATAGGTTCCCTAAGGACAAGTAAAGGTAGTATTTTCCTGGTCCTCAGGTGCTATAAGAATCTGAGTGTACCTGTTGTACCCATCTAGAAAGGAAAAGTACTTCTTTTCGGACAAGGTATCTAGAACTTGGTCAATGGAAGGAAGAGGAAAGTAGTCTTTTAGAGTGGCCTTGTTGAGTTCCCAAAAATCAACACAAATTCTCCATTTCCCGATCACTTTCTTTGGGACCACTACAAGCAGGGATACCCACTTACTGTTGGAGATGGGATAGATAAATCCGACATTTAACAACTTTTGGATTTCCTCCTTGACTATGTCTTTGAGTGTTGGGTTCATCCTTCTTTGGGGTTGCCTAACAGGTGTTACTTCCCCCTGGGTGTATATATGATGGATGCATGTTTTAGGGTGTATACCCTTCATGTCAGTGTATTCCTAGGCAAATGCTCCTAATTGTTTTTTAAGGATATCTACTAACTGTTTCTATTGGTCTATATCTAGCCCAAAGTTTATATGTAAAAATTTCCTTGGACTTATCTCATAGGGCATAGTATAAGACATGGTAGACTCATATATCTCAAAAATAAAAGATGTCAAAGACAAAATGGATGGATCCAATTGTTCTTGAAATTATTCCCTAAACATGTACTCAAATTGAGGAAAAGACTGTGGAAAATCCACACATGTGATAGAAGAAATGAACTGGTTTAGCACATTTTCTATTGTGTGCTCCTGAAGTGCCCATGCATGGTCACTTGGCAATACAGGTTCTTCCCAGTCCTCATTATCGTATGGGAATTCAAGCCACCATAGATTCTCCATAATAGGTTGAGCTGAAGGGTAAATGGTGAGCTTCTGGATAGAGCGACCATTCGAGATGGTCATTTCTCCTTCTCTACAACCAATAAATGCATTGACTGTGGCTAGCCAAAGTCTTCCCAAAATAATGGGATGGCCTTTGGTAGGATCCTTTGAATGAATGAAAATGAAATCTACTAGGTACTCCCATGAGGCTAAAGTAACCATGACATCATCTAAAATCTCTTCAGGTATAACCCTAGTCTTATCTGCTAATTCCAAAATGGTTGGGGAAGAGGTTGTAATTGTAATTGTTCCAAGGTAGTAACGGTCATAACATTAATGGTTTCCCCTAGGTCTATGAGAGTGTTTCCAATAGAGACCTCCTTAATGGTTATGGTCACTACGGGGTTTCTTGGATTCCCATACTTTGCTAGCTTTGGCTTCTCTGATATGTACTTAGAGAGTCCTCCTACCAAATGTACTGTAGGGGGGTCCTTTTGCTTCCTACCTAGCTTCTTAATACACAATTCTTTGACTACCTTACTATAGATTGTAATGTCTTTAATGGATTGAAGTAGAGGAATCTTGACACAAATAGTTTTCAATTTATTCAAAATGTCAAATTTCAGTCGAGTGGTAGGTTTCTTGATTACCAATCACTCTGGATAAGGAGGGACCTTCGTAATTTGTGAAGGTTCATTTTGGGGAAGCTTGGGTTCTTGACTCTTCGGGATAATAACATCTTCCCACCTAGTGTCATCCATGGGTTGTTGGGTGGTTTCTTCTTCTTCTTCCTGGATGACTACTGAAGTTCTCTACCTATCTAGAACTTTTCCCGATCTTAGTTGAATTCCCTGTAATGGAACAAGAGTAATGACATATGTCGGGAAGGCCTGCATCTCAACATTGTTAAGAGGTTGAGGGGGATTATTATTGGGGTTCGGCACTGGTTGTGCCAATAATAGTGTCAGTATCAGGGAGCTTGCATTTTTATATTGTAGGGGTTTTTGTTGTGGGATAGGAGGTTGTTATCGGACTAATTGGTAGGTGCAGACACTAACATATCTCCCTAGATCCACCTGGATCTAGAACAAAACAGGACAGGACATGACTCTTTCCCTAAGTTTTGACCATTGAATTAACTAGTAGGAAGGAACAAGTAACATACCTTTATATCGCTTCCTAGGGTATCTGTTGCTCCCGCTTTGCTCCGGTGCTCTCGTGAAGTCAATACCAAGAAAACACAAACCAACCAAAGTGAAGATAACACAATATATTCAACATTCAACTTATGTGTATGATCAAGGAATTATATAATAAAGTGAGAATAGCTTTATGGGAAAGGGACATGTCATTGTATCATATTAATTGAAAGTAAAGATTACAACCTGATAGCCTTGATGTTGCAAGCTTCCTTTTGATGGCTCTTGGCTCCAACACACACACTTGCTCAATCCTTGTATGAAGAAGATCAAATCCTCTTGATAGACTTGCTAGAGTCTCCAAGCTGTTGTTCGAGCTAAGTCCTTCACACAATTCTTTCACCAATTCTCCAATGAATCTTGCTTAACCTTTTCCATGAGAATTCCCTCAATATATAGGAGAGAATGAGATAGTTACTTGGATAATAATGATCCCAAAAAATTAGGGAATCCAGTACAAGGATAACCATTCGAATGCCAACCCATTCTTCTAGAAGATTCCCTTCTAGAAACATCGAGAATTCATCTTTTTCCATGCTTTAGGAAGAGTTTGCACCCTAGCTATTCAACACAGTGCGAGAAGTTCACACCTTGGCTTAAATAAGCCTGCGAGAATGGGTCATTCTCACACCCAAATATACTAGCAGCCTGCGAACCCTCTTCAAAAATGAGTTTTCTGGGAAGAGATGAAAGTAACTTTTCTCAGGAGAAAGTTCTTATGAAGAGCCTGAGTACACCATCATCAATACATCATCATGATGACCAAAATCATGGGTAACAAAGGTAAAGGTGGTGGAACAAATCCTGGCAAAAGATGTGGAGTGTTCGATGGGAACTGAGGATAAGGATGGTTGGACATAGGAATAGGTGGAGTTTGAGGGTTTCCTAGATTGTGTCCTCCTCTCCATCCTTGTAGCTAAGGATGTTGGCACTGAGTAGACCAGTTTTTCCAACCTAGTGGGTTCCACTGTTGTTGTTGTTGATAATAGGGTGGAACTTGGGATTGTATATCTGGGTATGTGGGATGATTCCTAGGCTGCCATGGCCTCCTATGTGCATAAAAATACTCCCCAAAATCTCCACTCCTATAGATGGCTAATAAACCGGGCAATGATGGGAATTTCTCAATTGAATGGTCTTCTGTACAGAAGCCACAAACTGAAATGTTATCTAATGGGCATTCCCTTGAGGAATGCTTCCTTCTGCATCTTGGGCAATATATGCTCATTGTTGCATTCTCCTCCTCCTGTTTCTTTTTGAGTTTAAGGGTGTCCAACTAGGAACCTATTTTGATTAGGATGTCTGTCTTGAAGTTTTCTAGAAGGTTCCCTATCTCTTCTCTTGTAATACCACCTGAACTAACTAGTTTTAAGCTTCTATTGTAAGGGTCTTGAACATTCTTTCATGTTTTGGCTCTACTCCTTGAGTAGTTTTTACACATTTCACATATTTAATCAAATGGTTTATGAGAAATATCACTTGATGCCATCAGTTTAAGCATCTCTAAATATTCTTCTGAAATTCCCTTAAGGAAAAGAGCCCTAACTGCATCCTCTGGGAGGTCATGGTATTTTGACTTCTAGGAGATATAACCAAATATTTCCATATAGTATTCAAGGGTCTCGTCGTCTAACTATTGGACTTTAAAGATGTCATTACGAGACTCTTTGGTCTTGCAGTAGTCTTGGTACTTCTTAAGAAATATGTCTTTCATGGATTCCCAAGACCTAATACTAGATTCTCCCAACCCCATGAACCATCTTAATGCAGAGTCTTTGAGGGTGGCAAGAAAGAGTTTTAATTTATGGGCATCTTGCACATAGTTGTAGCTCCTACACAAGATTTCAAATTAAAATAGGAAGGTGTCTGGATCTTCACTATTTTTACCATAAAAGGTAGGGAGTGCTAAGAAAGCAATATTCTTCATGTTGACATTTGGAGTGGTGTCTAAAATCAGAAATCCAAAGGTAGTTTTGGTTGGGTTTCCAGTTTCTTCTTCGTCCCAGTGTCTTACATTGTTATGGTCCTCCTAATCACCCATATTGGCTTGGTTTCCAAAAAGAGAGTACCTAAGTGGTTTTATCTTTGAAGAGAACAAAGTTTCTCTTTGATGAAAAGGTCTTCCTACTGATTGGATGTCTTGGACTCTACTCGAGCCAGTTGAGATTATCGGTTCCAAAGTTTCTGTGTCAATTTGAGAGATAATCACATTGGCTGAGCTACCAAACAAAAGATTCACCTATTCAGGGTCTATGATATCTTCAAAATTAGGATTTCCTAGTGGTGGTGTAAAAGCAAAAGCTGTATTGTTTGGTTTTGCGGAAGGCTTGAGTGGTCCTGCCTCCTGTCCCAATATGTTTGATGCTTCAATTTCTTGTTTTATAGTGCTCCTTGTGTTTGTCTTATCATAGACTATTTTATCTCTTTGGGTTGAGGTAGCTCCTATTTTTCGGTATCGGTCTGTGGATTTTACAAGAGGAACGTTCCTTCCCCCAAAAACATCGGAAGGAACCTTGGTTGAAAGGTCTGATTTAGATTTAATGTATCTACCTTGTGGGTCTCTAGGTCTATTCATGAAAGAAAACAAAAAAAAAAGGAAAACTACCATTGGGTTTGGGGGAGCCTACAATAGCAGATGCGCAAGTTCTTACCTCTCGTCTTAAAGTTCCCCTGCCACCAATCTAATGCTAAGGTCTAGGAATGATCTATTTCCTAACTACTTCTTACCTTGAGACAACTCCCCGGAAATGATGCCAAAATTTTAGGTGATTTATATGTACTAAAAAATACACTAAACTACCCTCAATTAAATTGTCAACCTGGGGTAAGTAAACTTAGATTTGTAGAAAAATATATGCCAAAGGTAAGAACATGGTAGGAGTATAATCTAATTAATGAAAGAAGCTATCTAAGACTAATCTATTTAAGAAAACCTATCTAATGAGAAAACCCTACTAAGCAACTTGAAACTAGGTAACCTAAGTACTTTTGGGCCAATAAATGATGGATAGTTCCTAAGAAAGCAAGTAAAAACCCTATTCAAAGAAAACTAGTTCATGACAATAAGCAAAGGTAAACTACTAAGCATAATGAAAGCAAACTAATTTTAACTTGCCAACCTACATTCAATGAGCAACTACCCTATGAAAGAAATTAAATAAGAAAGTAAGCAAAAACACCTATCTAACCTATTAAAGCAAATAGACAAGTAAGAAAAGACACCTAACTAACCTACTAAAGAAAAAGACAAGTAAGCAAAGACAACTATCTATCCTACTAAAGCAAAGGGACAAGTAAGCAAAGACTTATCATTGAACAACTAGCTAGCTGAAGAGGCAAGTGGACTAAATGCTTGATGAAAAACTATTTCAAATGCATGAGATGAAATCCATTTTATTGAAAGCAATGAGGACTACCAACTAAATACCTAATTTACAATAAACAAAACTTCTCTTAAATCTATGGAAGGAAAAGGCTAACTACCCTATAACAACAATAAAACTATATTCTAACCTATGAAAGCAAGAAACTATCTTTTCTTATCTACAGAAGAAAGAAACTATCTTTAATCTATGAAACACTCAAATGTAATGTCGGTGGTTGTGTGAATGCCTTCGGTGGTGACAAATGATATCTTGATGACACTTGACAACAAAGGACAATTCCAACGGTATAAACTCAACACTAATCTCAATAGCAAAATGAAAGGTATGTATTAAACAATCCAACGAAAATTTATCCATGACAAAAGTAATGTTAAATACCATGCATATTCATGTATAAACCATTAAAATCATAATGATATCATCATTATCTAACTAAGGAATTTTAATTGCATTTTAATCTATGAAAGGAAATTGCATAAAGGAAAACTATGCTATGTCTATTCTAATCATTCAAGCTATGATGAATTAAAAACATAAATTAAACTATGATATTAAGAAGTAAATTGACAATTACATTAACCAATAATGAAGCAAATGAAATCTACCTAAAATTGAATTAATAAAACTATAACTAAGAGCGGGAATTAAATTTATCCATCCATGAACATCCCTGTCAAATAAACCCAAGTTAAAACTCTGTTCTATCTAATTAAAAAATTGTTTTAAACTAGACTATAAAATCATAAAAGAAAGTATGATCTAATGTTTAACTGCACACGGGGTTAGTGTAGAAACTTGGGAGTTTTTTCCTAATCTACAAAACTAATACATGCTAACACATATCATCATCTAACCTGCAAAATAAAAGAAAGACAATTAAGCTACAACAAATTAATCAATTAGATAAAAACACACATGTACAGGAAATAAGAAAGAGTAGTTAAATTAAGAAATTGCATAAACAACAGAAATACAATCACCAGACTACTTGGTGGGTCCCCCAGCAAGTCGTGGCTACCTTCTACAAGCACACCACGAACTTCAACATGTCGAATTCACCATGAAAACATGAAAACGTAGTTCTGGCACAATTCTGGCAATGTGAAATGTCAAAACAGAGTAAAAATGAGTTCTGGAAATTCTAATGCTTATGCTACTTGGTTAACAATCTAATGACCATCCTATCAGTATTTATAAGCTTACAACCCAGGTGGTTGACCACAGGAGTGTTGAACCATCTCTAAATTCGGCAAATTACAATAAATGCGGCCATAACTAACAAAATAGAGGAAGCCAATAATCGCCCTCTTTGGACAATTGAAATTGAGTTGTCTTGAGCTTAGTAGTTGGAGGGGGCAATGATAAACAAAACCCATGTGCCTGATTTGTCCATCACTGGATGCCAATACCAAAATCGCCAACTCGCCTTGCATTTTTTTGCAATACTGGGTGTTGGAACGAGTGTCGGATCGGGTACCGGAACGAGTGCTGGATCAAGTGCCAAAACTGGAAACATGGTGCGTTTTGCCCTGTAACAACAGAAAAACATGAATTAACTCTTGGAAATCATAAAACATGATGAATTAAACTTTATTTAATCATAAAACATGAATTACACGTACCTCATTCCGATTATACCATTTTATCATAAAATTCTTCAAAAAGCTCCTTCAAAACATGCAAAACATATATGTACATGTGGCAAAAATGTATAATAACTGTCATAAAAATGATCATATCTCAGGCCCAACAACCAAGTCCCAAGTATGGTTATTTACCAAGGAATCCATTTCCTCTTTCATGCCTTGCTCCCACTTCTTTTTGTTGTCTACCTGCATTGCCTCTTCATAACATTCTAGTTCACCAGAATCAGTCAACAATAAATAATACAATGAAGGAGAGTATCATCCAGGGGGTATAATTAACCTAGTATATTTTCTAACAACACTTGCAGGTGTTTGAGGTACCTGTTGCTCCTGTTGTTGTACATTTTCATTTTCAGGTTCCTGGAATTTCTTTTTCAGTGATCTCATCAAGCACTGTCTATTCTTGTTTTTCTTTTTCTTGTTTCTTTCCCTACAACTGATCTTTGTACATGACCTTCTCATTGAATATGAAATCTCTATTCCTAATGATTTTTTTATTTTCATAATCCCATAAGAGATAACCAAAATCATTAACATTGTATCCAATAAAGGTACACTTCTTGAATTTTGCCTCAAGATTTGTTATATTTTCTTTATCAATATGGACAAATTCTTCACAACCGAAAGTTTTCAAAAAATAATAGTTTACCTTTTTTCCTGTCCATTCCTCCTCTAGAATTCTACCATCCAAAGAGATTGAAGGTCCTCTGTTTATTAATAAAACAACAATATCTACAACATCTGCCCAGAACTATAAGGGAAAACTCGTATGCAATCTCATACTCCTTGCACGCTCCATGATTTTCTTGTTCATCCTTTCTAACACACCATTTTCTTGTGGTGTTATTGGAACTGCCTTCTCTTTACGAATCCCATGGTATGAACAATAATCATCAAACTCCTTTCTGCAATATTCACCTCCATTATCTTATCTGAGACACTTCAAACTTTTTCTTGTCTCATTCTCAACCAAAGCTTTCCATTTCTTAAAAGTATCAAAAACATCAGATTTTTGTCGAATGCAATAAACCCAAGTTTTTCTAGCTGCATCATCAATAAAAGTAACATAATAACAAGATCCAGCAAGAGATGATACCTGAGTTGGTCCACATACATCTGTATGCACAAGCTCTAACTTTTCATTCTTCTTTTCTTTTGTGACTCTGAGAAATCTAACTCTCTTTTGTTTTCCATAAACACAATGCTCACAAAAGTCCAAATCAATTTGTTTAAGATTTGGAAACAAATTTCTTTTGTGAGGTATCTACATCCCCTTCTCACTCATGTGTCCAAGCCTATGATGCCACAATGCTATATCCAATCCTGTAGAAGCTAAAGATATAGAAGAGTCAGTACTACCAATACATAAGTACAATGTACCTACCTTCTCTCCTTTTTCTATCACCAATGATCCTTTGATGACCTTCCATGTCTTATCTATAAATATGGATATACAACCTTCACTTTCCAACTATCTTGTTGAAATTATATTTTTCTGTAGATCTGGACCATGTCTTACCTCTTTCAACAACCATTGGTTTCCATTGCATTTCTTTATTTTTACCTTTCCCATTCCAACAATTTTGCATGGTGCATCATCACCCAAATGAACATGTCCAAAATCACCTTGAACATAATCTAGAAAATGTTTCCTATGGGGTGTGGCATGAAATGAATCCCATGAATATACTACCCAAGACTCAGAAATATTATCTATAAAAAGAATCAAAGCATCTTGTAACACATCACCTGTTACATTTGCTTCCTGATTTCTCTCTTGTTGTCCATCTCTTTGTTTCTTTGGATATCTGCATTCTTTCTTTAGATGTCCTATCTTCCCACAATTCTAGCACTCTATCTTTTCAAGTCTGGATTTGGATCTGCCCTTCCTAGAATTCCCGCAGTTCCCTGGGCCCTTTTCTCTATCCTTTTGTCTTCCCCTATTCTCCATGTTCATTGCATTACCTGATGTCTCACCTGTGATTTTCCATCACATTTCCTCACTAAGGATAACACCAACAACATTATCAAATTTTAAAGTATTTGAACCAGAGACAGAGTTACTTACAACCATGGGCAAGTCATTCCAACTTTTTGGCAATGAGCAGAAGATCCCTGACTTCATCATCAAAGTCCACTTTTACATTACTTAATTGATTAGTAACCATATTAAAATCCTTTAAATTATCTGCAACAGACCCACCTTCTGACAGCTTCATATTAAATAATTTCTTCATTAGAAATACCTTATTGGATGTCGAGGGTTTTTCATACAATTTATCCAATGTGTCCATCAAAGCCTTCATTGTCTTTTCTTTCGAAATATTGAAAGCCACCAATGCTGGCAGGCTTAGTCGTATCGTTCCTAGAGCCTTTCTGTCAAGAATCTCGCATTCTTCGTCCTTCATGGCCGTCAGCTTATTTGATACTCCGCCCAATGGTAGGAATAGATCCCTCTGATATAAATAATCTTCCATCTGCATCTTCCATAACTGGTAGTTTTGGCCGTTAAATTTTTTGACCCTAAACTTTCCATCTTTTGCCATTGCTCCCACTCGAACCAAGAACCCTCCTTTCCTGTGAGTTACCTTTCACTCTGAAACCAGTTGTTATAAAAACAAGACCCTGGAGAAATAAAATAAAACAAATGTGGAAACAAAACATAGAAGATACACAATACAATGGAGACACATATTTGCGTGGTTCACCCAGTGTGGGCTACATCCACTAGATAAATTTCCAGGTCCTTCCTTTATTATTGTCCAACAAATGAAGGGATACAACCTATAACAAACCTGTTGTAACTTCCTCTTCTTTATCTCATAGTATCCTATCTCAGAATAACATATTCACCATAATGCATAGCTGCAATACATTTCCCTCATAACAGAGGGTTTCCTTCTAGGGAAAAAAACCCTAACATAATTTCTACCATTAGATATGCGACCTTATAATGAACGGTCCAGATTTAAAATGAAATTACAATATACTTTTACAAGGAAAATTTTCTTTCAGGGGCTTCGCTCCCAAACTTTCGTCGAGAGCCCACTTGCCCCCAGACCCCGCAGAGGGAGTAACCCCCCTCTACACTCCCCCGCTTGGAAGAGTGTACATACTTTTGGGGTGTAAATATTGCATGGGGTATAAACATGGCTGAAAACAAAAGAGATCTCTATTAGGTAGATAATCAGGCTCCGCAACCAACATTTGTGGCCGTGGTCACATATTTGACTTACACTCAAAAGATTGTGTTTCATATCTTCCACTAGTAGAACTTTCTCTTCCTTGGTCTCGTTATTTCCAATTATGACCATGCCTCTTCCAATGATTCTAGTTGAGACATCCTTTCCAAAGGATATTGATTCATCTCTTTCCTTTCTCAAGGTTAAAAAACTATCCTTATCACTTGTCATGTGCTTTTAGTAGCCACTGTCAACATACCAATCATGTTTCTTTTGTTTAGCTTGTAGAGAAAGTGTGCATCCTTCATTGTTGAATTGATTCTGCTTTCTTATCCATATTATTTTAGGTTCCTATTTGTGAATGTTGTTATTTTGTTGTGATTCTCTTGGAGGAACTTCCATTCTACAATATTTGGCCATGTGTCCAAAGTTATTACACTTGTAGCATTCCATCTCGGTACTCAATGATTCAAATTTGTTGTAGTTTTTGTTTTGTGTTTCACTAGGCCTTCTTGAATAATCATTTTGTGCATAAATTTCACGGTTGACTATGTTCCTATTATTAGCTCTACAATTCACAGCCTTATGTCCAAAATTGTTACATGAATAACATAAACCAAGAAAGTTAGTTTGATACCTGGGAGTTGTATATATTCTAAAATGAGTTACTCTTCTGAACCCTTCTTCTTCTTGAGGCCTTCTTGTTTCTAAATGTCGTTGATTCTGAAATCTAAATCTTCTGGGTATAAGAGTGTCTCTGTGATCTTCCTTGTAAAACTTCTTGTCTTCTCTGACTGTCTTTGCATAACTTCTTGGTTGTGTTTATTGATATGTTGTTTTGGATCTTGATCCATTTTCTGTCTGGTTGTATCCAAGTCTAGACTTGTCATGATTTGGCCTTTGACTGCTAATAATATCATCCAAAACTTTTGATTTGTTCTGCATGTTTTTATTTTGAAGGTATTTTCTCAATATGGCAATCTTTGCTTCCAAACCTCCAATGATCCTATCTTTTTCTTCCAACCATTCTTTAAGTGCTTCTTCAATTTGTTTTTCTTATTAAACTTGGATTTTTAATTTAGTGATCATTTTCTCTAGTTCTTTGGAGTTTGAATTTTGAGTTTCCTCTTTTCTTTTCAGTTCTTCCTGTAGTAACTTGTTTTTCTTCTTTTCCGTTTTTATAACTTCTATGGAACTAGACTGTTCTTCTCTATAGTCAATTTTTGCCTCTTCATATTATTCTTCGATGCCTTCTTCATTGGAATATTATACTGCCATGAATATAACCCTTTCTGTATCACTTTCACTCAATTCATCTTCGTTTGATGACGTGATGTCTTCTTTGGTGAAAAATATTTTCTTGAGAAAATTGTTTTTGGTTCTTTTTCCTTTGTATAATATGTTTGTTATTTGAGTAATCTTCTTCGTTCCTTTTCTTTTTCTTATGGGGACATTTTTTAGAAAAATGACCAATAGCATCACAATTAAAACAAATCAATGGAATCTTACCTCTACATTTGTCGGTTCCCTTTTTCACTCTTCTAACAAAGTTGGCTACTTCTTCGTCATCTTTTGAGATGTCACTACTACTACTACTGCTATCTGACTTTTCCTTTTTCTTGCTCTTTTTCTTTGACTTCCTGGATGCTTTTAATGTTGCTTCTTTTTTAATTTGATTCTCCTTTTTTGTTCTCATTTCACAGGCTATGAATATTCTATGTATTTCATCCATGCTTATCGAATCCAGATTTGTTCTTTCTTCTATTGGACACACCGACCACACTAAGGGGGGGGGGGGGTGAAACAGTGTAGGGATCTTTTTACTCCTTTACAAAACACCTTAGTTAGAAATCACCATTTACTCATCATCCATTACTTTAATTTATAACAAGTTGTATGTAATCATATCTGAGTAGCAAACATCATCAATAAACCATCATCATGAAGAATACATGGAACACAAGATATATGTACAATTTTCTTTTATATTACAGACTACAATCTTTGGGGTTTTTTTCAGCAACAAATCCACAAGAGAACCAACTCTCAATGCAAGACTTAACCTACAAATCTCAACACCAACTGAGAAGAGGAATCCAATCCTCAAGTATAAGACCCAACTTGTAGACATAAATCAGTATTCCAAACTGTACCAACAATGTATACCAAGACAAGTGCATCAACTATGCACAACACAACTTGTCAAAACAAATTGTCACAAAAACCTGTCACCTCAACCTGTCTCATCAATCTCATCATCCAAATCTGATCTACTCACAAAGATCAATAATCAATCCAACTCTCAACAATATCACCAAGATAACCAACAATATACCTCTAGAAATACACCATACTCTCCATAAAACAAATACCATAAGTTGTTGTGATTTTGTTGTTGCGATTCTACTGCCACAGTTCTTCTATCATGGTTCTGATACTGTTATTCTGCTGTCATGGTTATGTTTCTGTGATTCTGTTGTCGTGATTTTTCTGCCACGATTTTTTTGCCGCATTTTTTCTACCGTGATTTTTCTACCACACTTTTTCTGTTGCGATTTTTCTACCACACTTTTTTTGCCACAAATTTTCTCTATCAATAATACCTGCCCAAAAAACCTTTCACAAATGGATATTCTATATGATCAAATATCATACTCACAAGATACCCTTTCTCTCTTATTTATACTCTCCAAGTAGTTTCCTCTAGAAGTATCAACTTTTGTCCACTTAACCACTTTGTCCACTCAACCACTTTGTCCACTTAACTTAACCACTTTCCACAAATAGTAAGTTCTCTGCTCCTAGTTGCAACTAACTTTATTATTTAATTAATTTTTTTTGCAACCACTTTGACTTATCCATAAATAGTAAACTCACCACTTCTTGTTGCAACCACTTTACTATTTAAATAATTTCTCTTTACAGCCACTTTGACTACTTTATTATTTAAATAATTTATATTTACTCACAACTTCTTGTTGCAACTAACTTTTCTATAATTAGTCAATTCATAACTTCTTTTCACTTAACTAACTTCTTATTGCAACTAACTTTTCTATAATTAGTCAATTCATAACTTATCTATCCTTAAATAACTTCTTTTTGTTGCAACCACTTTATTATTTAATTTATTTCTTGGTCAACCACTTTGACTATTCAATATTCTCATCAAAACTACTTTACCATAATTACCAAACTCACAACTTCTTGTTTCAACTAATTTATTTTTAATTATTTTCTTAATGCAACAACTATACCCATGATTAACTCCTAGTTAACATCAATTTAACTAGTGCACTTCTTCTAGGAGATTCTAGAATAATTGAATTCTTTGACCTTCTAGGGGATTCTATATAACTCATGAGAGTTCTCCAACTTCATATCACAATAACTCTCTAACCGTGAGGAGTTATTTGATGTTCCACATATTACCGGGAATGACATGACATATACTATCCATATAGAATAGTATTACCTGTGAATTCATTGATCTTCATGCCTTTATACCTCAAACAGACTTGGGTCCCTTATCCATGCCTTTATGCTACCAAAATTCTCTAAGAGTTGACATCAATCGCTAAGGGTTGACATCAATCTACAATATCACTCTCCAAGGGTTGACATCAATGACAACCAACAATCCATACCAATTGTCCATCAACCTAAGCTGACTATCTGACATCTTCTAGTGATGAGATCTTAGGATCAAATATCATTGGGAGAGATATGAGTATCTATTAAATCCTAGGTATGCACCTCCTCCTTTTATTCCTCCATCAACCCATCCATCTATCAACCTAGTTTTTTACTTAGTTTCTCTTCCATGGTGTGTTGAGTCATTTTTATTTTATTTTTATCTTCCTATTTGTTTTTCATCATTTCCTTTCTCTTTATAAGATTAATACAAGTCATGGTTTGAATTGAATAAGACACATCACCATAGTTATGCCTCTACTAGGTTGCAAACATGTTAACTAAGGCCTTTGATGCAAAAATACACTGATTGCAAGAGTGCCTCTATTCTTACAAACAAAAGAAAACACGTTTTTTATGAGTTTTAACGTTCAGAAATATTTAAAAGTTTGAAATAAAATGTGTTGGATCCTAGCATGCATTTTCATCTCTTTGTGCACTCTTGATCATGCATGTTTCTACTAGTTTAACATTCATTAAAAAATGTGTGCTAAGGATCATACATGTATGTGCCTTAAGTGGTTATTATAGTATGATTGTGTGTAACAATTATTGTAGGTGGCAAGGGAGCCCGAAAGAATGCATACAGTCGACCATCACTTCCAACAAAAGAAGCTAGGGTTTCTCCTGAACCTCAGTGTTCATCTAAAGGTTCCGAGCAAGATAAAAGGAAGACCACACCTAAAAACATAGGAACCCGATATGAGAAGAAAAAATCCATCACTCCACAAAGGGAGGATATTCCTCAAAGACAATTAAGGTCCTCTACAAAAAAAAAGAGGGAAAAGGAAAGTGGTAGGGTACGTATCAGACAGGAAGAAGAACAAGCCAACCCATTAGGGCCGCTGTCACCTGCACATTCTAAGGATAAGCATGTGAACACTACCATATAGAAACCAAATCAAAAACTTGAAGTACAACCTACAAAATTACAAGGAATGTATCAAAATATGCAGAAGAAAAATCAAAAGGCGTTGCCCAAATTTTCTGAAAAACTTCATTTCTCCTTGTTTTAGTCATTAGATTTCAGCACACCTTCAGAAAAACTGGAGGTTCATTTTTTTAAATTGAAATCTTTTTTTTTCTGTAACAATCCCATTCACAAAAAACCTCTCACCAGTTTTACACAGGTATCACGATTCAAGAGAATCAAAGAGATATTTGAAGTTGTTTTTCCCATAAATTTGCCAAATGCTATGTTTTCCCCTATTTTAGTCATTGGATTTTGACGTTTCTTATGAAAATATGAAGGTGAATTTGTGAAAACCAAAATATGTTTTTTTTGGGAAAAATCCCATTCACAAAAAAATCTCTCGTTTTGTACATAGGTACCACAGTGTGGGATAATAGAAGAGATATTTGAGGTCGTTTTTCCCAAAAAATCGCCAAATTCTGGGTGATTTTTGTTCTAGTGTTAAAGGTTGGTCTACAATTTTTGGTCTACTTAGACATCCATGAAAAGTTGAATTCCAACAAAAACTTATGAAGAATGTTTTCTATGCATCTATTTTACTTCAGTTATCAACAATGAGTTCCAGTTGCACTAATATAATTTTGTTTTGGTTTAGTTAGAGGCACTGCTGCCACTTGTAATAAGTTGTAATCTTTTGATAAAAACATTGTTTTTTGTTAAATTTGAATTGATGAGGAGTATGACATGACACATCAACACAAATCCACTAATTTTGAAGAAATACTTACACACTGTAATTATGCAGTAACAATTAAGTTGTATCTATAGGATTTGATTGAAATCTAAAGATTGAACTTCATAGTTGAGATCCTAGATAGGTAATCAAACCTCCTCTTGATGAGGATAAATAGATAGATATATGAATGTAAAGGGATTCAATTTTCGGAGATAAACCATCAGAATTTTGGCTGGGACTTGAAGCATAAGACTGTAAAGTTTCCTACCTTCGTGAATATAATTTTTTGTGACAGATTGTGTTTTCTTCTCAAATCTTCTGTATATTCTTAATCTTATCCAGATGAAAATTGGAAATGTATGCAAAGTGTTGTTTCCCTTCCTTTCAACTATTTTTTCAATGAACTATTTATTGCTATGCAACCTGATCTCAACTATTGTTTTCAATAAATAGTTTATTGTAATACAACCTTGTTTGGATGATTTCTATCAATATACATGTTTTAGATATGGAATATTATTTTAA
This sequence comes from Picea engelmannii, assembly GCA_009831015.1. NCBI lineage: Eukaryota > Viridiplantae > Streptophyta > Pinopsida > Pinales > Pinaceae > Picea > Picea engelmannii. Next base: position 506,595 of record ML787499.1, read on the forward strand.
GTCTGGAATTTCCTACAACAAGAAATAGATTGTATGTTTTCTTGTATTTCCTTGTTTTACTCTTCATATCTTTATTTTCTCACCAATTTCCATGCCACTAGCTAAGGGAAACCTTACATTGATATTGTTGAACAATCCAACCATGTATTTACCCTTGAAAACCTATCTATCAGCTGACCAACAAAATCAATTCATAAAAACCAATCATTCCAACACTTGAGGTGGCCTAGCTCTTCCCTTTATCGTTGGGACCAACATCTTACTTCATCGTTGTCGGGGAACATAGCAACGAAGAAATCTTCCCTAGGACAATGACAATGATCATTTCTATCACTTGATGGTGAATAGGGTTTATACACAAATTGTGACTGCAAGTCATTCACCTGGCAACTCCAAAATAAAAGAATCCACTGGAGGATGAGCCCAACCGACATAAAATGAACTTGAAGTGGACAGACCAGGTACTAAGAAATTATTTTTTTCAAAGAGCTCATATTTTTCTTTATAAGTTCATACTTGTCTTTTCCTTTACGTGTGAAAATAATTATCTTATGCTTTGTTTACTCATATTATTATAATCCTATAGTGGTAAATCCATCCTTGAGAAGAGAAGATCTACCCTCTTGCATTATTGATCTTGATATTATTCATTCATTTGTACCCACTATCCATAATGTTGGTCATATCCAAACTTCTCCAGATCATGACCATTCATGTAGTCCTATGAATAATAAATCTGATTTGCCACTTATTGAAATCATTGTTCCACCTTCTAATCAACTTACTGAAATTCAGTCCAGGATCAAGAAGTATTACAAACCCCTGAATCTTCCACTTATCCTTCATGCATATCCTCCCAACTTTATCGATTACCTTCTTATGTTCAATGGAGAATACCATGTTGCAACTGAGAAGCACCTGAAAGCTTTTGAAAATTTCATTGATAATTTTCAAATTATGCATGAGGATGTAATTATGAGGATATTTTGAAAATATTTATTTGGATATGCAACATTATCATTTAGAAATTTGGAAGCTTGTTTCATTGGTTCATGGACTGATTTTCATGTTGCATTTTTGAAATATTGGGGTGAAAGAAAATATTTTGATCAGTACTTGATTGAATTAAATGATTTAAAGAGGAAGGAGGATGAAGTTCTTACCACGTACAATAGAAGGTTTCACATTTTTTTATTACAGTATGCCTAAGGATACTCAACCTTCTGAAACTGTTGCCATGTTGTATTATATAAAATCTCAACACCATGATCTTGTTTTCTATCTCAATGAAAGGAGATCCTCATCACTAGGCTAGTTATTTGTTGATGTTAGAGAGATTGAGGAGAATTTTAGAGCTGTGACAAAATTCAAGATCAAAAATAGGATGAAGAATATGAACATCAGAGATCATATTTGGTTTTACATTCTTTTTAGTATTTTGATCCATCATTTTCATATTTTAATTTTCCTCCAGATCTTAAAACTACTGAATCAGATTTTTCTATTATCCAAGATTTAGGGAATTTATATTAGCAAGCTTATTCTCCATGTTCAATTAAAAAATTTTCTAGTTACGCACAAAAAGATGATTATTCTTTAACTTTTCTTGGAGGTTTTCAAGAAGATTATTTTGCAGAAGGTAATGATCAATTTGTGGATGAAGATTATGTTATTCCAAAACACCTTGTTGCTCATATAATTGATCAGAAATCTTGTTTACTTATGATAATAAAATTGATATGGAGTGTCAACAGTTTCCAGCGCAGCTTACTTCTCCTAATAGTTATGATGTATTTAGTATTTATGATATGTCTTTAGCTGAGCAAGAGGATAACATTGTTGTTAAGGTTGCCGATTTAATACAGAAACAATTTTACCATCCGTTTCATGAGGACATCAGACCCATTGTCCATGAAGAATCAAATCTCACTTATGGTAGTTGTGGCTCCAAATTACAATGTGGTTTCGAGAAGAAAATTTTTATATCAACATGGATCATACATATAGCAACATACTAGTATATCAATGTTATAACGCAGAACTTGAAAGGGGCATTAAATTTTTTTATCAAGAGCATATTTCAATTCAAGATATCAAGAGCCATGGAAACAGTTTGCAGTATTTTTCTGATTCACTTTTAGATTTGCAGAAGGAAGATGTTTGCATAAAAAACGGATCATTGAAAGATGAGGATATTTTGAGACAATTCATCTATTTTTCACAACAATAAAAGGTAGTGGTTGGAGATCTTTATGATCCAATAGCTGATTGCATGAATTTAGTTTTTTCAAAGTTACAAAATGTTGAAAATTTCACTTTGACATCCATTTGCAGCTATGAGTATATATTGAATATGGAATTTTTTTTGCACCATTTGTTTTCTTTCCACATTTTCATACAAGAAGGTATGTCAATCAACAAATTGGTTGAATGGTTACTATGGAAATATGCTTATACTTGATTAGAAATTTTAAACATATTAGAATAGGAGAATAAGCTCACTTTTCCAAGCATTTGGTTTGCAGTAGTTTAGTGTGAATAAAAGACTCCATACCCCAATTATTGGACACACCTACCACACTTAGAGGGGGGGTGAATGAGTGTGGGGCTCTTTTTCCCAAAACTTCCCTCTTGCACAAAAACTCATCAATTAGCATTCAACATTTATTCATTACCCATTGTTGTCATTTATAACCAG
>ML787499.1:534046-545130 GCA_009831015.1 Picea engelmannii
TGGCCTGATGTTAGGAGGAACACTCTCGGGAATTAGGTGAATTTCATGATCATGATTTCGAGTGGGTGGAAGACCTTTGGGAATATCTTCAAATACTTTGGAATGCTTATCAATGATCCTTTGGAGATCTTGAGGAATAGATGGCTTATATGTTTGAACATCTAGTCAGCATAGTTGTGAAATAACACCTTCATGCCCCTTTTTCAATAATTTTGTCATGTCATTAGAGCTTATCACCTTACCGAGTTTCCCTGTGATACCTCTTAACTCAATTTCTTTTCCTTCCAATGAAACTTTAATGAAAAGTTCTTGAAAATTAAAAGCCATTGTTCCTAATGATTGTAACCATTGGATTCCTAGTACAACATCTGCACCACCCATGGGTATATCAATCATTGGACTATTCATTACATATTCCCCCATTGTAAGATTGATCTTATTGCATTTTCCTTAGCAATTGATAGTTCCTCCATCTGCAATGATTACTTGAAACTCTGGCGCTGGATATATAAAGCAATTGAGATCTTTGGCTAATTTATAGTGAATGAAATTATGAGTACTACCAGAATCAATTAGGACTATTACCTTTTTCTTTTTGATGTATCCTTCAATCTTGAGGGTTTGAGGAGTGCTAATTCCAACCAATGCATTACACAATATCGTGGGAGTCAACTATTCAGACAAAATTGCTTCTATGTTTTCATCTTGAGATGGTTCTTGTTCTTGTTGTTCTTCCTCTTCACAATCTATGTAGAATAATTTCTTCTCACCACACTTATGTCCCTTACTTTACTTGCTGTCACAATTAAAGCATAAACCTTTTTCTTTTCTTTCCTCCAATTGTTGAGGTTTCAACCTTGTAGGTTGAGTTTTTTTAGGAGAAGGAGAATTATTCTCTCTATAGATGTTAGGATTGGTCCTTCTAGTAGCCATAGACATATTTTTACTTTCAACATTTCTTGCCACCTTAAATGCATTCTCCAATGATTTGGGTTCCAAAAGGTGAACCTCATGTTTAATTTTATCCTTTAAAGTTCTTATGAATACATCAATCAAGTGCTCATCTGGAATATCAGTTATGTCACACACCCACTATGACAACTAAGATTTTATTTTTCCTTTTGTCTTTTCTTCGAGGGACAAAATCCCTGAATTTCTATGGAGCCTAGCGCAAACCATCCCTTCCATTGTCCTCCTCCATGTACTCATTGTCTATGACCACAGGGCTTACCAAAAAGGTTCTTCTGGCTTTCGCGATTTAGGGAATCGCGATGCAAGCATTCCCTTGTTCTCTGTCTTTTGAAATGTTGAAACCCGAAAGGGTCTAACAAATCCTTAGCTCCTCCATTGGGTTACTTTTCATATGACCGGTCCTATGACCTGGTGCTATTCCTCTAAATGCTTTATGGGTTTTTCAATTCGCGGAATCGCGATGCAAGAATTCCTCCTTTCCCTTTTGAATCCCTTGAACTTGAAAGCCCGGTATCATCCATATCTACGGTCCAGATCATTGACTTGATCAATGGCCCAGATTAAATCCTGACGTTCTACTTTTCAGGATTTCTGACGGGGTCTTCACTCCTATTCCTCTGATGTCCAGAACCCCAGTGGCTTTAGATCTTCGCCATGCGTCCCCTACAAATGGATGGTCCATATTCTTTTGGGACTCCTCCTTCCTACCACAAGACCCTGTCCAGTGACCTAGGGCTCATCCACAGAGCGCGTCGGGGTTTCAGGTACCGGGATTTCACGACTTGCGAAAACGAGGGGTCTTGCCCTTTGGTTTCCCGGGTGCCGAAACGCTGAAACATATTCACGCTAACCAATTCGGGGTTTCGTATAACGAGATTTCATGACTAGAGAAAGCGAGGGGTCTTACCCTTTGGTTTCCCGGGTGCCGAAATGCTGAAACCTATTCACGCTAAACCAATTCAGTTTTTCGTATACCAGGATTTCGCGACTGGCGAAAATGAGGGGTCTTACCCTTTGGTTTCCCGGGTGTTTGAAACGCTGAAACCTATTCACACTAAACCGATTTGGGGTTTCGTATACCAGGATTTCACGACTCACAAAAATCCATAGCAGAGAGTTTCCTTACCTTTCGAAACTCCGATCCCCAAATCCTGATATGGGAATTCATGTATGAGATTAATGACGGTGAGGCTCCCCTGATCCGACGGTCCATAGAGATTCTCCAGATCCTTGGATATACGGTCCTAGATCCCATCGTTCTTTATGAAGGCTGAAGGGGTTGAGGTATTAACGCCTGTGCTCCTCCTCTAGATCCATCGGTCTTGACAAATCTGGGGTATTTCCGAAAGATTTCGACCATTCATCTACCAAATGATGGGGTATTCTCTTTTGATAAATGGGACTCGCTATCCTTTCTGAGATTGATTCATGAGATTCAACCTCTCAGGGCTTCAAACTCCCACGACTTTGAAACCTGAGAGAACTACTCTTTCTTGTACAAGGTTTCCAGACCCAGGTCATCTGGACCTTCAGAGGGTTCTTGGGTAATTATCCCTAGGCTTGGTGACCTGACTGAAAATCCTTCCTAATTCGTCGAGCTATGACTTTGTGACAAGGGTAAAGTAAACTTATGGGTTTACTATAATGGTAGTCTTTTCAAGGAACTCACTCCAGCTCTGGAATGCGAGGAAACTTCTCGGGAGGAGGTGCCTTCGGGAAATCAAATCAGGGCATAGTGTGATTCAAGTAGATGGGAAAAATCTCAAGGAAAGAAACTTGTATTCTAAACTCATTCATTCTATACATAAACCGATTATGGTCATATAAGTATAATCATTCATCCATTATTTCTAATCAAAACACAAGGTAAACTCTTCTATACAGAAACCATTTATGAGCGTATAAGCATATCCCCCTCCCAGCAGTCATGCAACACATATTCATAACATAATTTACATTCATCGACCTTTTATACAAAGGTCCATCAAATCAAACATTCACATCTTTGAGTTTGCGATAGTTCTTGGCCAATATAGTTATTTTTACAGACTGGGGGAAACAAGGTGTTACAATTCCCTCCCCCTTAAAGGAACATCGTCCTCAATGTTTTATCTATCAATATGATGTGTATGTATAGAAGTAAACAAAATCGGATATGCCTATTTCATGGCATCTTCCATTTCCCATGTAGCCTCATCTGGGCCAAAATGTTTCCACTGCACCTTGACCTATGCAATGGTTCGGTTCCTGAGTGGGGTTTCCTTTCTGTCCAGTATGCATTGAGGTTTTGGCAGGAATTCTCCCTCCGATTCCACCTGGATCACAGACCAGTCAATTATATGATTAGAATCATGTACATATTTCTTCAATAATGAAACATGGAAAACATTATGTTCTTTTATGGTGGGAGGAAGTGTTATCCTATAGGCTATAGGTCCCACTCTATCTAGAAGTTCAAAGGGTCCAAAATACCGAGGTGCCAACTTGGCACAAGATCCCATCCTTAGGGAACTCTTCCTGGGCCTAACTCCAAGATATACGTGGTCTCCCATCTTGAATTCTCTTGGAGTTTTCTTTCGGTCGGTGTAACTTTTCTGTCTGTTCTGAGCGACCTTTAGATTTTGTTTTATATGAATCACTTGTTGTTCCATTTCTTTCAACATGACAGGTCCAATAGTAATTTTTTTTATGGGATTACTCCAACTAACTGGAGTGTTGCACGACCTACCGTAGAGGACTTCTAAAGGACTAGTCTTCAGGGATTCTTGGCAGCCATTGTTGTAGGTGAATTCCACCAGTGATAGGTAATCTTCCCACTTTTTAGGTTGATGCATTACATGCATTATTAGCATGTATTCTAATATTTGGTTCACTCTTTCTGTATGTCCATCAGTTTGAGGATGATAGGCTGTGCTAAACAATAATTTGGTCTCTAGACCAACCATCAAGGATTTCCAAAAGTTGGAGGTAAATTTTGTGTCTCTGCCAAACACGATCTTTTTAGGCATACCATGTAGTCTAAATATCTCCTTCATGAATATGCTGGAAATATATATTACCTTCCAAGTCGATTTGACGGGGATAAAATGGGTGGACTTGCTCAATTTATCCACCACTACAATGATGGCATCATTCTGTTTGGTCGATGTTGGTAATCCGGTGATGAAGTCCATGGAAATGGTTTCCCATTTCCATTCTGGGATTGGTAGAGGTTGTAATAATCCTGCTGGGTGTCAGTGTTCTTCTTTAACCTATTGGCATTCTATGCATTTTCCTAAGTACTCAACTATGTCTTTCTTCAATCCAGGCCAATAGAATTATTTCCTGGTGGTCGTGATCATCTTATGGTATCCTGGATGACCAGTATATGGTATTTTATGTAGTTTATCCATTATGAACCTCTTCAATTCATCACATCCTGGAATATATAGTCAGTTTATGTAAGTTAGCAGACCTCCATCTATCATTTGGTAGCCTTCATACTTTATCCTTGTGGGTTCTTGCTCCAGGTACGAGGTTACGGTCTGGAAGAATGTGTCTGTTTCTTGTGAATTCTTAACTCTTTCCCTGATGTTGGTCTCGCAGGTGCTCATCACTGCCAAATGAATTGTTTTCATACTTTTGCTAAGGGCATCGGCCACCTTATTTTACTTTCCATTGATATGTTTGATTTTGAAATAAAACTCACTAAGAAGGTCCATCCACCTAGCTTGTCTAGCATTGAGTTTTGGTTGGTCAAACAAATGTCGCAATCCAGAGTGGTCTGTCATGAGTACGAATTTCCTTCCTAGGAGGCAATGCCTCCACATTTTCAAGGCATGCACTATGGTAGAAAGCTCTAGATCATGGGTCACATAGTTGGCTTCATGCTCATTCAATTTTTGGGATTCATAGCAAACTACACTTCCTTCTTGCATAAGGACTCCTCCAAGCCCTTCCTTGTAGGCATCTGTGCACACTAGGAAGTCAGCTTCGGGATCGACGATCTTCAACAAGGGTGCGTGGGTCAGTAGATGTTTTAGGGATTGAAATCTTTCTTTGCATTTTGGGGTCCAAAGGAATTTGACTCCCTTCTTCTAGAGGGCAGTGATTGGACAACCAATCTTCGAGAATCCTTTTATAAATATCCTATAGTATCCTGCTAAACCCATAAAGGATCTAATATCCGAAACACCCTTTGGGGTAGGCCACTCCATGATATACCTGATCTTGTCAGGGTCTACTACTACTCCCTCTTCAAATACGACATGGCCCAAGTAATGTATTTGCTTCTAGAAAAAGTCACACTTGCTAAATTTGGCATAGAGCTGATGTTCTCTTAGCACTTGAAGCACAAGTCTAAGATGTTCCTCATGTTCCTCTTTATTCTTGGAGTAAATTAATATATCGTCAATAAAAACCAGTACAAATTTGTCTAGGAATTTGCTGAGCACATTGTTCAGCAAGAACATAAAAGTGGCAGGGGCATTGGTCAATCCAAATGGTACTACCACAAACTCATAGTGACCATATCTCATCCTGAAGGTAGTTTTGTGGATGTCTTCACCCTTGATTCGGACTTGATGGTATCCAAATCTCAAGTCAATCTTTGACAAGATGGAAGCACCTCCCAATTGATCGAACAAGTCATCAATCTAGGGTAAGGGGTACTTTTTCTTTATGGTTACCTTATTGAGTTGTCTATAATCTATGCACAGTCGGAGGGTACCATCTTTATTCCTCACAAACAGAACTGGTGCTCCCCATGGGGATACGCTGGATCAAATATAGCCTTTTTCCATCATTTCTTTTAGTTGTAGTTTAAGCTCAACTAGCTTGGTTGTGCTCATTCTATAGGGTGTCTTAGACATTGGCACTACTCCTGGTGCAAGTTCTATTGAGAAGTCAATGTCCCTTCTCAGAGGTAGACATGATACCTCTTCCAGAAACACATCTCTATATTCTCTTAGTGTGGGGTGGTCTTTGAGGCCTGGTTTTTTATCTTCAACTGATTCCAACACCTGTATCACATATAATGGACATCCCTTTCTACAATACTTTCTCATTTGAAGGGATGATATTCGTCTCACCGAGACAGGTTTTTGGATCCCTTGAAGGGTTATCCTTATTCCTTCTTCACTTACACATTCTAAGGTTTTATGGTAACAGTCCAGTCTAGCTTTATATGTGTCTAGCCAATCCATACCAATCAACAGGTCATACAATCCTAGGGGTAGTATGTTAAGGGTTGCTTGGGTGGGGAATTCACCCATAGTGAATTGGCAAGCTGGTATGACCTCTGCTACCTTTATTTTGGTGCCAGTGGATAACTGTACCAACCATGGCTTGGCATGTTTATGTGGCTATAATTTACACTTATCAACATCCTTAGGAGATATATAACTCAAATTTGAACCAGGGTCAATTAGAATAGACACTAGATGGTTGGTGATCATACCTTCCATCTCCACCACTGAAGCTTGGTAGTCAACTTGTTTATTATCCACGGCTGCATAAATTTTCGGCATACTCCTAGCCACGTCATTGGCGGTTGTATCTTCTTGAACGTTGTAAATTCTTCGACTGTTTTGTTGTCAGTGCGGGCAGTCCCTTAGTAGATGTTCTTCTCCACAACCCCAACATTTCAAGGGTTCTCTCTTTGGGTTATAAATATTTTCTGGGGTGGATCCAAAAGGTTTATTTCTGCTCTGGGAGGGGAAATTCTGTTGGTGTACACTTCGGGTTGGAAATATCATCCTTGAGTCCTTTTTATAGTTTTTAAGTCTTGGGGATTTAAACCCCTTTTTTTGGAATCCTGAACTATTCTTCTGCTTCAAGCCTTTGTGAGGTTCTGTCTGATGCCCAAGCCGTTCATAACAATATATTTCCTTTCGGATAGTGTCTTCTAGGGTCTTTGGCTCATCAAGCTCAATCCTGTTCTGATAGTCCTTAGGTAGTCCACTGATAAATCGTTGCACCTTTTCCTTTTATGCCTTTATATAGGGTACATACCTCAGCAACTCAAGGAATCTACTGACATATTCCTCTATGGTGAATTTCCCTAGCTTGAGTTCATAGAATTCTTTAGTCTTTTCATCGAAATACTTTTTTGACAGATACTTCTTCCTGGAGTATTTCTCAAACAGTTCCCGAGATAGGTCTTCTTCATGAATCCCTTTTACATTCTTAAGGTCTTCCCACCAAATGGAAGCCTTCCCATTCAAGTTGAAAGTGGCTACTCGAGCCTTCAAGTTTTTCAAGAAGTCATGGACTCTGAAATACTTCTTTAGTCCAAGCAGCGAGGCCTCCATTTCCTCTCCCTTCTTTATTTCACCATCGAAAGAGGGTGGTTTGGCCTTCTTGAATTCTTCGAGATTATTATTTTTGGAATGATTTTGCTTCTTCCGTTTTCTTCGGGAGTAAGAACTAGTTCTGTTACTAGAAGATCCCTCCGAGTCGTCAGTTTCCTTTCCAGAGGAATCATTAGACGCTTGTCCCTTATCTCTGGGGTGGACCTTTCTTGAGGTGCTCTTCCCAATGTGGCCACTTAAAAGACCATGTTTTTGTATCTCAGGTGGACTTTGACTTTTCTTTGTCTGTCGTTGGTCCATGTGACCGGTGTCAGGTCCATGTTGTAATTGTCTTTGTATGTCGGATAAGCTCTGCAGCAAGACTACATTAATCTCCATTTACTTTTCTTTCTCTTTTATCAACCTCTCATTGTCAGCCTTGCAGCTCTGTAGTTCGACCATGAGGCTCCTCACAGTCCTAGCTAGATCTGGAGGAGTCTCCACCACTCTCCTTTCGTCATACTCTTTGTCTCTATTGTGGGATCCATCCCCCACTTTGTGGTGCATCACCATTCTATGTGTCTGTAGTTTCTCGCAGTTGATCGTCCGCTTGTTGTGCAAGAAAAACACTTGTTGTTAGTCAACATTATATGCATTCACAATCAGCGCATAATTCATATTTTTCAAATGCATACACACAATAGGAATTTTCATTCTTAACTTCGGCTTTTGATAAAGGGGGTTAGGATAGAGAGTTACTCCTTTTAAGAGTACTTCAAATGGAGTTTCTACTATTATCGGACTAATCGGTAGGTGTGGACACTAACTGATCTCCCTAGATCCACCTAGATCTAGAACAAAACACACTAGAACATGACGCTTTCCTTAAGTTTTAGATATTGAATTTATTAACTAAAGAGGGATGGGTGACATACCATTTAAATGTCACTTCCTCTCGCCATATCCATCCTAGCTCTGTTCCAATGCTCATACAATGATGATCCTGCAAAAGAATGCAACCAGCCAAAGTGATAGCAATAGCATAAACTCAATATAAACCTATGTCTGTGATCAAGGAATCATACAATAAAACACAACAAGCTTTATAGGAAAGAATCATATTACTGTATCATATTAAATGTGAAAGAGAGATTACAACCATGGCCTTGATGTCATAAGGTCCCTTCCAATTGTCCTTCATTCCCCACACACTTTCACTCCAAGAATTCTGAGAGCACAGATCTGATAATATTCACAATCTATCTTGACAAAGTGGCTCATCTAGCCAAGCTAAAAATCTCCAAAGCTCAATCCAATCCAAGTTAATCCCAAAAGCTCCAAAGCTAACCAAAGCTAACTTTCCCCATGAGAAATCCTCTCCTTTTATAAGTTGAAGAGGATAAGGTGAGGAGGTTAGGATGATCCCACTAAATCATGAAAGCGAGTAAGATCCAAACCATTCAGATGCCACCTCACCATAGAAGTTTCTCCTTCTAGAAGATTTGAGAAAACGCTTGTTTTTCCCACGTGTAGGCATTCTTGCACCCTGCCTATAGAGAAACCTGCAAACATATCGCACCCTAGATATGGTGCAACCTACGAGAATCAGGCATTCTCGCACCCTGCCTATATAGCAACCTGCGAACTTCCTTTTTTACAGGGATTTTACAAAGGAAAATGCAACTTCTTTTCTTAGAAAAAGTTCTTCTCCCTTCTCTCTTCAGGAACTCAGGCCACTAACCCCTCTGAAGGAAATAGATAGGTTTACATCATTAACAGTCATAGGGATGACGAAAATAATGTGTAATAGAGAGCCCCCCAAAGTATGAAGTTAGAACAGAGTGATAGCTGAAATACTTTGTCGAGTGTGTGTAGGGAACAAGAAATAGTCAGTCGAAAACCTGCCAACAAACAAGGAAATATAGTACAATAATATATCATCACTGAGGTAGGAATTCCCATACTCAGAATACAAATGAATCAAAGCATAAATGCCGACATGCGAAGATCCATGTCAAGTAAGACAGGTCATGGCCACCAAACATACACTGTGGATCCATGCCAATATGACTCAAATATGAACATAGCCACCAAAAATACACTGTGGATCTATGTGTTAAAGACTCAAATTTAAACATAGCCACCAAACATACAATGTGGATCTATGCAACAGTACACTGAATATACTCCAACGTAACCTGGATCTGTCAGAAAATATCCAGGGTCTTCATCTCCGCAACTCTATAGTATGAATCTTACCATGTGAATACATGTGTCAAAGTCGAACATGGTAGAAACCACTTGATTACCAATCATTAGTGTATACCGTTAACAAGTGCGAGGGAAATCATCATTAATGTCAATGACTCCCAAGGTACACTAGTACAATCCAACAAATGTGAATAAATGAGCTAAAGTCAAACACTCGACGGAATCTCCCAATCAGGGGTCAATAATGAAAACCCACTGTCGAAAGCGAGGAAACCTGCCATTGAGGCATGGAAGTTCCAAGATACCAATTAGTTTCTAAGTATGATTCCTGGATAATGAGTTGAAGTCAACAGGAAAAGACTCATCACAGGAGGGCCTTAATGTATCCCGCATCAATGACACGAAACAAGTAACAAGATTTGATGTAGATCAAAGTAACAAGTGATTCAGGACCGACTCAGGGATGGCCGATGCAATAGAAGGCTTAAGGACTGTAGAAATGGCTGATGCAATAAAAGGCTTTCCAGGTTGAACTTCTCTTTGAACATATTGACGACATGACAACTGTCTTGGAAACACTGACTCAACAACAGGGATCACAGACCAATTTGTAATCTTATAGGATTATGATCAGGAGACAAGTGGATTTTCCAACCTAGACACAAAGTGAGTGAAAGGGTGTCATGTTCAAAAGTGACTCTTCCATAGAATATAGGTTTAGACACAATTCTTTCCCAATTTTTTTCCCCACCATTTCTGGCGAGTACCTCTTTATTTTTACACAAGCTTGAGGAGGATAACATATGCTTGAAATGCAAGCTCATCCTTCGGATGAGTCCCTCGGAGTATGTTTAATGAACCCTAGGAAGGAGTGGTTCGATCCCATTATGGGTCTGTCGATGTTTGTTTAACGAGTCCAAAGATAGAAAACTCGAAGGTTTTTCATGATTATAGAGTCTAGAAAAAAACTCAAAAGAGAAATCTCTCAGTTCTTTTTTCGTAAAGTAGTCTGATGAGACCGAAAAAGAGATAAATTATAGCCCAACAGACGCTTTCTTCAAATACTTTAATGAGTGTGAAAATAGCAAGGTTGCTCGACAATATTTTCATGTTTAGAGAGTCTGAAAAGAGCTTAAAGGGAACTCCAGTGGGTTCCTTTTTCATATAACCTTTACAAGTCTGAAAAAGTGATAAAAGTATACCCGGTTAAATTCTCATTGATTTACAAGCACGAGAAAGAACAAAGACTAAGCTCGGTAACTTATTCTTATGTATTGACGAGCATGAGAAAGAACAAAGACTAAGCTCGAGATTGTTTTCATTTTTACGCAAGCTTTAAAACAAAACAAAACTATGCTTGGATCTGGTTTCATTTTTACGCAAGCTTGAACCAGAGGAAACTATGTGTTAAGCCCTAATATTGGCTCATTACCCCTTAATTGGGGCATATTAGATTAGTAATGTTATTTTATTTATGTCGGATTTAGGACATTAGTTGTAATTTAGATTAGTAATGTTATTTTATTTATGTCGGCTTTAAGCCATTAGTTGTAATTATACCTCCTAGTCTCCTATATATACCAAGGAGACATTTTCATTTTGAATCATCTTGTACTTGAACATTTAAGTGGG
>ML787499.1:572689-594777 GCA_009831015.1 Picea engelmannii
TTTTGTGGATCAATGGAGAGCTTCTTGTGAGAATATCTTTTGGAGTATTGATGGAGAGCTTCTTGTGAGAGATTCTTGAGAATTTTTGGTGTGGAACACTTGAGAATATTGAATATATATAGGTGAATGAGGTAACCAAGGATTTATAAGCCAAATTTCAGAAGGAAGGTGAAGCAAAGAGGGCCGGAATTGAAGGGAGGATAAATTTTATTGATGATGCTTTCTAAGGTATGTTATTTACAGTTCATCTCACCATTTTTGCTATAAATTTTTTTCTATAATGATTCATATCGTGAAATTGTTATTCCATTGATAAAACATACCCAAGTATCTGTGGTAAAAATTTCATCTTGTGGGTTGTTGTATTTTGGGCGTTACAGTCCATGGAAAATAGGGTTTGTGGCTAGTCCTGAAACTAGTCAAAAACAGGTGTTTCAGGTAAAAACGTCATAAATTATTCATAACATATCCCAATTCAGTGAGACAAAATGTGTTGGTTAGGTTATAGTCTTTAGTATTCTTTTTAACAGTTTTAGATCAATTCAATGAATATTTTGTGTGGGGCACACTCTACAAGGTGGCTCTCTAGAATAAGATAGAATTCAAAAAAGTATGTCATTTTTTCTATAACTCCTTTTCTGAGAGGTTACAAGAAGTTCCACTTGGAGGAATTGCATAAAACACACTAAAGAACATTGTGTATCAGTTTTGGATCTTTATTCATTACAGGTACAAAGTTATGATTATTTCAAGTTGGGGTTGTTGACTAATCCAAAACTAGTCATGGTTGAGACAAGCAGTTGATGAGTTGGCACATACATGAGGTGTATAGTTGATGATATTGGTACATATTAATGAGTCATTGTTGATGAGTAGTTGAAAAATTATTTTTATATACTTGGTATATGTTTGGATGCACTTGTTTATGGTACAGGTTGATTACAGGTTGCTTGGAACAGGTTGGTGCATGGTTGATGCACTTGTTTATGTTGACAGATTGATATCTATTGAGGATTGTTGCCTCATCTCAGTTGGTGTTGAGAATGTAAGTTGAGTCTTGCATATAGATCTGGTGCTCTTGTACATTTTTACTCTATTAAGCTATTGTTGAAAAACCCTCGGATTGAAGTCCATAATAAAAGGAAAAATTGTACATACATCTTGTGTTCTTTGTGTTCCTTGTGGAGATGATTTGTTGATGATATGTTGTTGATATGTATTCAAATATAACTGATTATAAATGACAGAAATGAGTAATGAGAAAATGTTGAATGGTAACTAAGGAGTTTTTGTGTAAGAGGGAAGTTTTGGGAAAAAGATCCCCACACTCATTCACCCCCCCCCCCTCTCTAAGTGTGGTAGGTGTGTCCAACACATGTCGGAACTCTTTATTGGTTGAAGTAGTGAAGAACCATTCACCATAAAGAGTGTCAATGTACATATGAGGTAATACATTGTGGGAAGTGTTGTTCTCAAAATAATTATATGTCATAATGTTGTTTTTCTGATAATGAAATATAGAAGGTGTACTTGGAGATAAAGGAAACATTTTCATGGATCAGTCCTACAGTTTTGGGATAGCACCCCCATGATGGTTATCATAGTAGCGCAGTGGTATCATAGTTGTATGAAAAAACTTCAGAGTGAAGTAATGTGGTTCTGTGCATACTAAATAAGTGCCAATAGGTCCATAAACAATGCATTATGTACAGATTGGATCCATAAAATGAAATCAAGTTCTAAGGAAGGGTTTTTCCATACATGGAAGAAAGATTCTAGGATGGATTCATGTCCTTGAAAATATTAAGATAATGGAAACAAGGTTTCTGAAGGGAAAACAATAAGGAACCATGAAAAAAATGATTATATGCTTGGTATAGAATGAAAAAGAAATAAAATTTAAGGATAATATATATGAAGTGGAACAGAGCCAAAAGCGGCATTCTAGGGGTGGAACATATCACTGGAATATATGATGGAAAGTAAGAGAAATGATAACTCCTTCCAATTAATTCTATACAGATGGAAAAGAAGACATTGTGAAGCATTGTAACATGCTGAAGTTGACTATGCAAGTTGAGTTAAAACCAAATGACCAAGAAGTGAGAAAATATTGGTTCAAGAAACCACAAGTGTTGAAGAAGTTATTCAAGGAAAGGCTGAACCAATTTGGTCTAGAAAAGTAAATGGAGGCTGAGGATCTAAATTCAATAAGAGAGCATGACTAGAAATTTAATTTGATCATGGATATATTTGGTCAGATGGATATAGGAACTATTTTAGTACTGAAATTAATATCAACATAGTATGTGTCTGGAAAAGCAAAGGTAGCCAAGAGTGGATTGACTAGAAAAGATCTTAGGGAAGAAATAATAATGTATAGTGATTACAGTGAGAGAAGAAAAGGGATGTAGGAATCCATTGAGGCTTGGGGGACAACCAGGAACAACAAGGAAAGTTGTACATGAAGAAAGAGGTTGATGCAATTGTTGTAGCAAAAAATATGATATGACATGTTGGATAGCCATACTTAGCACAAGAAACTGGAATTTGTATGCATTTATGAGCGTGTTATAGATGCACCTTTAGTGCATATAAATATGCATTGATGAATGCAAATTTGTTAATATATATATAACATAATAAGACTGATTTATTCTATTGTTGAATATATTAATATGAAAGTTGCTAATAATGGTTTTTGTATGAAGAAAGAGAGAATTATTTCATGATTGCAAGTGTTGCTACTAATGTTGTTGCATATGGAAGGAAGCAATAGAAAAATGAAGTGTTGACTATAAGACTGATAAAAGAGGAATGGGAGATTCTATTGTTATCAACTAATTTGGTAGCATCAAATTTATTTGATAGAAGCTATACAGTTATGTATTTTATAAATTTATGTTGCATAATTGTTGAAGGAAATTATGGTAAGAATTTCCTCAACCGGAGTTTATTTTATCACATTATTGTATTATTTGGACGTAGTAATGGGAATAAGATACCACTTGGTGTGGTAAAGCTTGGAGGCCTGTAATAATTATAAAATATTCTTATATTTTGAGTGCATACAATGACATAGTGGCATGTCATATTAATTGGTTATGAGCTAATAAACAAATCCATAAAAGGTATGAACCTACTATAGGAATGGATGCTAGGAAAGCTAGTCATGTATGATACCATGACATGGTTGTTTATGGAAAGGCTATGTACCACCCAATTATCCAATGAAATTTCTACTTATAAATAATGTTTGCACTGCAACCTTTTTCTCTAAAACTAATGAAAACCACAAAATTATATTCTTGGTGTAGTTTTTGGATTGAAAAGGAAGGCATCCAAATATTTGAGCATGCAATAGGAAGTTTATGGAGAATGTTGAAAAACATTAGCCATACTTTCCAATTTTTAAATGGTGAGATACAAGACTTAGATATAGAGCATTATAACAATCAATGGAAAGATGCAATGAATAGATATGCATTGAGAGTTTCACTCATGCATAGTAAGGGGTAGAGTTACACTTATGCATGATAAAATTGTTATGTTTGAGTGTGTTGTTGAATGCATTTTTTTGAATGCATTCATATATATTATTTTACGAAAATATTTTTACTAACATATGAAATGTTACAATTATTACTAACTCTTTGAGTTGAGGAAATTCAAGGGTTGTTAGACATTGCAACAAGAAAGTTTCAAGTCAAGTAGTCACATGAGCATTGCCTATAGGAATTTTATGTTCAAGAAATAGAATAATAATGGCCAGAAAAGGAAAATCATAATTGTTGAAAATGAACCTACAAAGAAGGATAATTTCATCCTATTAAATAAATAGTTTGATGGCTATGATTGAATTGTTAAGTGTAGACAATTCTCAAATCACTTGTGAGCCTTTGCAAGTATTACAATAGAATTTATGGTACATGGAATACTAATCATTTGTTTGGATGAATGCAAGATAGAAATATTGCAAGAAAGGTGGTCTCAAATGTGTCACTATTGAAATCTATAAGAAATGATAAATCATGTTGTTGCAACAACCAATAAAATTATGAGAGGGAATATCATACTTGGGGAAAAGTTGAATTTCCTTATGAAATGAATTTGAATTTCTAAATGAATTTTTTATAATATTCTCTCATAATGACTGTATGTATGTGATATAGATGAGATAAAATTTATTAAAGTTGGAATGCTTGGTAAGAAAAACTATTGTTGGAGACATTGGAACCCTATAAATGTAGAACCTTGGTGGGGTTCTGGTAATGAGTTAGCGCTCTCCTTGGGTGTGAAGTCCTTGGCAATATGGATCACTAAGGGACTATGTAGCAGTGAAGGGATACCTGAGCTTGGAAGGGTGAGTGAAACAAGGAAGATGAAACTCAAATATTCTTATGGCATGGTAGCTATAATCATGAAGGTGTTTCAAATGGAACAATGAGGTGAATTCTTTCTTGTAGCAACTCTATGGAATAGAGAAAATGACTTCTAGTTTCGGTATGAATACATAATTTTGGTGCTTGGCAGAAGAGAACCAGGTGGATAACAAGCTTCGTTAGAAAAGGCATGGATATTTTTGATGCATTTTGAATTGAACATGGTATATAATGCACTGAGGGTAGTGCATAAATAAGGGGGAGGGGAATGTAATACCCCTAGGACAAGCCCCAATTGTAAATATAAATGTAATTATAGATATAAGATGGTTAGCTAAGTTATCATAGGCTAGAATGTTTATATGGTTATTAGGTCAGAGATGTTGGATCATGTTGTCATTGATGCCAAAGGATTGATGTCAAAGGAACAATGTCTTGTCATAGTATATTGATGTAGTGATTGATGGATCATGTATTGACCTCGATGTCAATGGATTGATGTCAATAGGAGTCATATTCATATGAATAGATGAAGATGGATCAATGAATTGTAGTTGGATTGATGTAAAAATGACCCATTATTGTCTTGTCATGGTTGTACAAATGGATGAACTCCAAAGTGGTCCCCTTATGGTGAAATCCCTCATGGGACGACGCTTTGTGGTGAACTCCAAAGGTCATGGTTGTACAAATGGATGAACTCCAAAGTGGTCCCCTTATGGTGAAAGCCCTCATGGGAAGACGCTTTGTGGTGAACTCTAAAGTGGTCCCCTTATGGTGAAAGCCCTCACGGGAAGACGCTTTGTGGTTGAGTTATCCTAGTAGTATGGTTAGAGAACCCATGATTAATTGTGGAATAATGAGATGAATATCAATGAATTTGTCAGTGAAAATATCCTATATGGATAGTGCTTTTCAATACATTTCCGGTGGTATGTGGAACGTCACATAACTCCTCACGATTTGAGAGTTATGGCCTTACGAAGTTGGATGACCCTCATATGTTGGCTTGAAGCCCCAAAAGGTCAAAGAAGCCAAAGTGCTTGCAAAGAAGATATTATTTAAATAATAAAGTGAAGTGAAAAAATCAAAGAGGATTATTTAAATAATAAAGTGAAGTGACAAATTCAAAGAGGATTATTTAAACAATAAAGTGAAGTGACAAAATCAAAGAGGATTATTTAAATAATAAAGTGAAGTGACAAAGTCAAAGAGGATTATTTAAATAACAAAGTAAAGTGACAAAATCAAAGAGGATTATTTATATAATAAAGTGAAGTGACAAAGTCAAGGAGGATTATTTAAATAATAAAGTGACAAAGTCAAAGATGATTATTTAAATATTAAAGTGAAGTGACAAAATCAAAGAGGATTATTTAAATAATAAAGTGAAGTGACAAAGTCAAGGAGGATTATTTAAATAATAAAGTAAATGGAGAAATTTCTAATTATGAAAAGTGGTTATAAGAAGGTTAACCCTAAAATGAGTAAAATGGGTTAAGTGCTCAAGTGGCTATTGGATACATGGACAAGTGGAAAATTGGGCAAAGTTGGACATAGGTGACTATGTGGACAAAGTGGCCTAGAAGATGCTTCTAAGGAAGCTACTTGGAGAGTATAAATAAGAAGCAAAGGTCTCTTGTGAAACTCATCTCTTGAGCATAGCTTGAAGAGCATAGCAAGGGGTTCAAGGAAGGCAGAGAGCGTACAGTTGGATGAAGTCATGGAGACTTGAGTGTGAGCTAATGCCAAGTTCTTGAAGTCTGAAGCAAGTTCTAGATCTGCATTCCATGGGATCAGATATGCCATAGAAACTCTAGTATGGTTACATAGTTGTCTTGATGGATACTCTTTCTTATTGTATGGTGAATGATTAAGGAATTCTTGGTATGGTTTTTGTGATATGGTTATGTTGGTTGATGGATAGAGTGAGCAACACTCTTATGTTTCAATACTGATATGGTTGCCATAGTATGTTGGTTACTTATGTTTGAGTAGCATTCATGTTGTATGATTGAGGAGCATGAGTAAGTTATTGGAGAGTATGGATGTGTTGAGATTGGTTATGGTAGAGTGAAAGACAGAAGTGGATGTGACTAAAGGTTGTAGAGGATCTGAGCTTTTCATGAAGAGAAAAACCCTAATTACTCAGAAGGCATAGTATACAGACTGGTTGCGTACATACATGAGCTGTACTACTGGTAGGGCGCATACATACGTGTGTTGCACTCCTGACAGGTCGCGTACCTATTGACATATTGGTATCTGTTGAGGATTGATTCCTCTTCTCAGTTGGTTCTTATTTGTGTAAGTTGAGTCTTGCATTGTAGATTTGGTGCTCTTATATAGTTGTAACTCTATTCAGTTGTTGTTGATAACCCAAGTATTGCAGTCTATAATAATAAGAAAATTGTACATACATATTGTGTTCCTTGTGGTGATGACTTATTGATGATATTTTTTGTTTCTATATGTTGTTGATGTATGTTATAAATGACAATAATAAGTAATGAGTAAATGGTGATTTCTAACTAAGGAGTTTTTGTGAAAGGGAAGTTATAAAAAGAGCCCTACACTGATTCATCCCCCCTCTTAGTGTGGTCAGTGTGAAAAATAGGAGAGCCTAGATTTTAAAGGCTAGTGAGCCTACTTTTGTAATATATAAACACACATATTATTAATGAAAACACATCATTGTTGCAAACCAACCATGTAAAAGAGTATGGGGGGATAAACTCCACTAGAAAGGGAAAGGGAGGATAAGAGTCTAGGAAGGGGCTAATCTAGGGGGATTATGTTGGGTATGTGTTATATTCTTTACATGAATATCTATAGTGTTTTCTATGTTGCATCAAGTGCGTAGGGGGGTTTGGGGGCATCTCCCTCGAGAAATGTCTCTCATTTTTTCCTCTTTTTTCATGTCACCTCGATTTTTGTGTCCATTGTTGGGTAGTTTTTTGGCACATGGTTTTTGCCAATGGTTTTCTATTTTCGGTTAAGGAATTAGGGTTGTTGACTAATCCAGGTCATTGGGTTAGGGTTTTGGATGTCGTTGTCTCATATATGTATATTGTATTGTAAACAATGTATCACTATGAATAAATGAATATAGAATATGTTAGTTTTCCTGGTTTGGGTTTCTAGGGGAAAAATATATGTGCAATGTGTGTATTTTTCATTGTATCCTTTCTGTTCTATTATTGAAAGTATGTTTGTAGAAAATATTGTACAAGTTTAAAATCTACATTTGGTATCAGAGTTTTGTTGGCTTCAGGGGGACGCCTTTGTGGTCAAGGGTTTGGCTCAGAACTGTGATAAGCCTTGTTATAGTGGGAGATCTATGGTATATATTTTTTAGGTGAAAATAAATGGCGAGAAATTTTAAAATGGAGATCAAAAAGTTTAATGGGAAAAAATTTGAGCTATGGAAGCTCAAGATGGAAGATCCATTGGTGGACAAAGATCAATGGATCGTGGTGGATCCAGGTACTGCACCTATAGGAACTTCAGTAGATGAATGGAAAAATTTGAATCGGAAGGTGAAGAGCACAAAAAGACTGTGTCACTTAGATTCAGTATTATTGAATGTGTCATAGGAAGATACAACCAAATATTTATGGGATAATTTGGGGAAGTTGTATCATTTTAATTCCCTAGTAAATAAACTATTCATGAGAAAGAAGTTGTATAACCTGAGTATGAGAGATGGAGACTCAGTCGCAGAGCATTTGAAATCAAGAGAAGTGACAAAATCAAGAAATGATAAAGTAAGGTGACAAAATCAAGAAGGAATATTTAAATGTTAAAGTATTGGAGAACTTTCTATTTATGGAAAGTGGTTAACCCTAAAATAAGGAAAATAGGTTAAGTGACCTAGAAATGGGTTAAGTGACCTAAAAATGGGTTAAGTGAACTAAAGGATGAAAGTATAAATAAGATAGCAATGGTCTCTTGTAGATCATCCTTTTTGTGGATCAATGGAGAGCTTCTTGTGGGAATATACTTTGGAGTATTGATGGAGAGCTTCTTGTGAGAGCTTCTTGAGCATTTTTGGTCTGGAACACTTGAGGATATTGAATATCTATAGGTGACTGAGGTAACCAAGGATATATAAGCCGAAATTCTAAGTAAAGCGAAGAAAAGAAGGCCGAAATGCAAGGAAGGATAAATTATTTTGATGGTGCTTTCTAAGGTATGTTATTTTCAGGTCATCTCACCATTTTCGCTATAACTTTTTTTATATAATGATTCAGATCTTGAAATTGCTATGAAAGTGAGAAAACATAGCCAAGTATCTATGGTTAAAAATTCAGCTTGTGGTTCGTTTTATTTTGGGAGTTACACTCCATGGAAAATAGGATTTGTGGCTAGTCCTGAAACTAGTCAAAATCAGGTGTTTCAGGTAAAAACGTCATAACTTATTCATAAAAGATCCAGATTCAGTGAGACCAAATGTGTCAGTTAGGGTACGGTCTATAGTATTCTCTGTAATATTTTCAAATCATTTCATCAAACATTGTGTGCAGGGAACTCTCTACAAGGTCGCTCTCTAGAATAAACCAGAATTCAGCAAGGTATGCCATTTTTGCTATAACTCCTTTTCTGAGAGGTTCCAAGTAGTATCACTTGGACGAATTTCATAAAACACACTGAAGAAAATTGTATATTAGTTTTATATATTTATTCAGTATAGGTACGAATTTATGATTATTTCAAGTTAGGGTTTTTGACTAATCCAAAACTAGTCATGGTTGAGACAAGCAGTTGATGAGTTGGCACATACATGAGGTGTATAGTTGATGATGTTGGTACATATTGATGAGTTATTGTTGATGAGTATTTGACACATGATTGGTATATACTTGGTACATGGTTGGATGCACTTGTTTATGGTACAGGTTGATTACAGGTTGTTTGGCACAGGTTGGTGCATGGTTGATGCTCTTGTTTATGGTACAGATTGATATCTGTTGAGGATTGTTGCCTCATCTTAGTTGGTGCTGAGAATGTAAGATGAGTCTTGCATATAGATATGGTGCTCTTGTAGAGTTGTACTCTATTCAGTTGTTGCTGAAAAACCCTCGGATTGAAGTTCATAATAAAAAGAAAAATTGTTCATACATCTCGTGTTCCTTGTGGAGATGATTTGTTGATGATATATTGCTAATATATGTTGTTGATATGTATTCACATCTAATTGATTATTAATGAAAGCAATGAGTAATGAGTAAATGTCGAATGCTAACTAATGAGTTTTATGTACGAGGGAATTTTTGGGAATAAGATCCCCACACTCATTCACCCCCCCCCTCTAAGTGTGGTAGGTGTGTCCAACAAATACAACTTCATTGAAGTTTGATGAAGTGGTATCATCCTTTTTGTCAAAGGAGATGAGATGGAAGAGCATGGAAGGAAACAACACAAATGCATTATTTACAAGAGTATGCTCCTAGGAAATAAATAGATCTAAGTCCTCAAGTGGGAGATCTAAGTCTAAGGGAATATCTAAGTCTCCCGAAAAGTTTGTAAATGTATTTTGGAGATGTGGAAAAGAAGGGCACTACAAGAAGCAGTGTATATCCAAAGTTGAGAAAAAGAAGGGATCTAAAGAATCTCCTTCTACAAAAGAAAATACCTCCAAGGAAGAAGGAAGGAATGTGTACTTGTATTCTTCAATCACACATGAAAATCACGAGGCATGGTTGGTTGACTCAGGTGCATCCTTTCATATGACTCCCCACAAGGAGTGGTTATGGTAATATGAAAGGTATGATGGAGGTAATTTTTTCCTAGGTGATGAATCGACAACCTGAATCATAGGTCGAGGAAAAGTCAAGTTGAGGATCATAGATGGAAGGATTAGAACACTACCTGGTGTTTTTCACATCCCAAGATTGACCATAAATTTGATTTATGTAAGAAACATGGATGATGTAGGGGTAAAAAAAATATTTTAAAAGGAAACCTGTAGGATGGTTTGAGGAGCAATGGTGTTTCTGAAGGGAGTTCGATTTGGAACTATGTATAAGCTGCAAGGAAGAATTATTAGTGATGGGTGTAATAGTTCCATTGTTCTCGATATTGGAGTTGAAGAAGAAAGAACTCCTACAGTCTCTAGAGAAAAGGTTATGTTGTGGCATCAAATACTAGCGCATATCGAAGAGAAGGGTCTTTGACTACAACATGGTAAAGGTATGGTTGAAGGTATGTATAAATTCTCTCTGGATTTTGATTTCTGTGAACATTGTGTATATGGGAAGAAAAAGAGGGTAAGATTCCCCTTTGGTGCAAAGAGGGCAGAAGGAATTTTACAACTAGTTCACAATGATGTGTTTGGACCTGTGTCGGTTCCATCATTGGGAAAATTTTTGTACTATGTCTCATTTATAGATAAATTCTTAAGGAATACTTGGAAATATTTCCTCAGGAAGAAATCTGAAGTCTTTGATGGGTTTAAAGAGTTTAAGGCTCTTGTTGAGAATTAAACAAAGAAAATAATTAAGGTATTGAGGACAGATAATGGAAGAGAGTTATTCATGAATGAATTTGAATAATTTTGTAAGAAGTCCAGTATATAAAGGCAAAATACTACTCCATATACACCTCAACATAATGGAGTTGCAGAAAGGATGAACAGGACGTTGATGGAAAAACAAAGGTGCATGCTCAGTGGTGTCGGGTTAGCGCAAGAATTATGGGTAGGGGTGGTGGGTATTGCTTGTTACTTAGCCAACAAATCACCCTCATCATTGCTGGATGAAAAGACTCCACAAGAGGTATGGACTGGTAAGAAACCTTCTCTCACACATCTCAAGGTATTTGGTTGTGATTCCTATGTTCATTTTCCAAAGGAAAACATGAGAAAGCTAGATAAGAAGGATGGAAAGTGTATCGTTATTAGGTACAAGTTTTGAGGAAACATTGGTCATGTTTGACCACTTTTGGGACTTCGACAAGCTGGTCGAAGATGGAGTTCCCAGGCATAGTTGAGATCATGGGATATTGCTTGTTTTATAGGCATGTGGACCGAGAAAATGGTTTACTAAGGTTTATGTAATGGGTTATGGGATGTTGACCCATGGGTTTACCCATGATTAGGCCTCTTTGTAAATGTATAAAAAAGTAGTAGCCAAGCGATGTAAAAGTAGTTACTAATTGGCTTAGTGCATGACTAGTTGGCTTTATGCAAGAATATGTTAAGGCTTGTGGAGCTAAGTGTAAGTGTTTTGTAAGTTTATTTGTGCACAAAAGTTGTATGTAAGGCTCTATGCTTGACAGAGGAGTTGGATTTGTGCCTTGACATGATTTTGGGAAGGAGGATATGGTGGGCAACATGCAAATCCCCTGTCCTATGTGGAGTTTGGTTCTATGGCTTTGTTCACAAGAGCAACATAATGTATGAAGATTGAAGACTATTAAAGAAGAAGAGAAGAAGTTGGTGGACATATACCTACACTGGGGTGAACAATGTATATCATGTGTCTTGATGTGCTTTGTGTGATGTTGATTATGTTTTTTATCTGCTTGATGTTGTTGATATAATGTATGATGAATGGATCTAATGATTAGTCCTTAGTGCTTAATGGTATTAAATATAAATGAATGCTAGATCCAAGATAATTCTATGTGCTAAGTGATTGAGGGTTCTTGATATTTATTATAACTACTCTGATATGTAATAAGGGTTTAATCTGCGATGTGAATGTGACTCATGAACTAATGCACATTGTTTTCTAAGATATCTGCTAGTGTTTTAATAATAGATCTATGTCCCAGCTTGATTGTAGACACATGTGTCCTACAACCCCCCCTACCTCTACCTCAGGTGAGACTTCATCCTCTTCGTAGGTGTTTCCGAAAGGGTCGATAGTTAGGGTTTTGTTGGTCCATTGTTGAAGTGTTGAACCCTGAGTCTATCCCTGTGTCAACAAATGGTTCCGTTGTTGGGACCTGAAACTGTGATTGTTGGGAACTGAAGAAAAGAGAAAGTTTTGTGTGTAGATCCATTATTGTAGTGCACATTATTATACTTGACTTGTGAAGCTCTGTGCTAAGAGAGAAACCTGATCTAAAGAAAAGAGGTAATATCTTGAAAGAGATAAATATTTTTTCTCTGATAAGAGTAAGATAAGTGAAAAATTTTGTTTCGAAAGAATGAATTTAAGCATGAATCTAGGTATGTTTGATAGATTATGTCCTAGTCTGAAAGATAGGGAACATTTAGAAGAAGGGATTGATCTGAATAAATTTTATAAAAATAGAGAAAGATATGTTATTCCTATGCATAGAAAGAATTTTTGGACTAATAAATGGATGCAGGAACCTAGAAAGAATTTTTGCAGAATGCAAGTCTAGCATTGTGATCCCAGTGCACAGTACATGAAAGGTTGGGGATCTTTTAAAAGAAAGAGAGGATTGAGTACACTGTGTTATAATTTCATAAGACTGGGACATCTTGCTAAGGAATGCCCTAGTACATGCCCTATTTGTCTTTATTGTAAAATTGTTGGTCATGAGGTTGAGGATTGCCCAAGAATGATTGCTAAAGTTGAAAAGATGAACATGAGACAAGAAAACTATGAATAAGATCAAGGGACTAAGGATATGTTAGAGAATAAGAAAGAGAAAGAATCATAGACTATGTTATTATAGTTGAAAGAAATAATGAATGATCACACAGATATCAGTTTACCAGAGATCGTGAAAGTAAAACAACACATAGTTACAAGAATAGAAGACATTGACATAGATTGTGTATTGGATGAAGAAAAACATGTGAACATTATGCTAGAAAGCAATTGAGAAATTTTGGGGAAGCTTGTTATGGTACCTTCATTGGGAAGGGTAGGCTTGTTTAAAGGAAAGATGATAACCCTATGTGGACGAGTTACTAATGTACCTATGATTACTCATGAAACATCGACTAAAGAAGAGTTTGAAGTCATTAAGTTTATTGAGAAAAATGCCCCTTTTCCACTTTTGTTAGGAAATAATTTGATTGAGAAGGATCATATCAGAAGGAAAGCAGAGGAGGAAGCTACAGGAGAGAAAAATAAAGAACTAAGGGACTTCATAACAAGAAAAATAGAACGACTAATGGAAGAACAAGAGGATAAGTCGAAGAAACAAAGGGAAAGAGAATTAGTTGTTGAAGTTGAAAGAACGAAGAACCTTCCCATGCAATAAAGAAGTATATCCACCCCGGAAATAGCAAGAGAAGGGACATTAACCACATAATCTGTAAGATCACATTAGCAGTGCGAAGTCAATTTAATAGGAGAAGATAAGAACAAGAATGGAAAGAGGATTCTAGAAACTGTTAGACAAGCTTAGATCACAGGAAAGAAGGCAAGGAAGATCAATAAGAAGAAATCCAAGCTATAAAAACTACAGGAAGATACATAGAATAGAAGGAAGGCTTCGCAAGAGACAGGTCCACAGAAGTTGAACTTCGTCGGAATAACAGAACCACGCAGAATGGGACTTCGCCACGGTGAAGCTATATAACCATTGGAGGTGCCCCGACCATTAGAATGACACTCCAAAACATATAGAAACACAATTATTGATGGAAAGAACATCGTCGGACTGTTGTGACCGTGCCATAATGGATGGATTCACATTGATGGACGCATTCCTTCCCCTTGGAGGAATCTGTTACGAAGCCGCTTATTTAACCCGTCAGACGCTACGTTGACACCAAATTTTTCCACCCGTGATTATCCACACTAACATATAATCGATTGTATATCGCACTATGATTTCTATACCTCGCCATATGTTTGATTACCTTGCTTGTTCGTTCACCTACCCGATCTATTTAGTTACAAGTGTGAATGTCGGGTGAACCTAGCGTGTTAGAGAAGTCTGTGGAGGAGATTCTCATGGAGCTCATGGCTGAAAGAGTTATGTCTATAGGAATACAGGTATCATTGACTGGGGGACTACAATAATCCCCTTCTAATGTACATTGTTCTAGATGAACCATGATGGAGAAGCGAAGAAACAACCATGATGATTTAGCTAATGCGAAGCAGATACCGTCAGTCTTGCTCGATTATATACCGCCTTTGGCTAGCACAATTAACTGCGACAACATCCCATGTGACTTTGAGAACACATTGGTCACTGTGTACATCCCGAAGGGTATACGCGTATTTGGACCCCAGTTGGGACATATCCCAACTCTAAAGAATAATGATTTCAACCTCAGCAATAGGAAGAACTACACGATTCTCACTCCCCATAGATACCTGATGAAGATGACTGGGAAAAACCCTTAGATACTCTCCCAGCCATGGATAAAAGAGCTCACATAGTCCACGATACTAAATGTAATGAAGATTCCTCACTTTGGCTGACATCAAGAGGTTAATGCTTGCATTAAACTCCTCCTATCATGCTATCATGGAGGATATTTGTGGCTTGACAGATGCGTTACTGTGGATCCGACATTGATTCACTTTGTTATCACTCCAAG
Organism: Picea engelmannii; assembly: GCA_009831015.1. Taxonomy (NCBI): domain Eukaryota; kingdom Viridiplantae; phylum Streptophyta; class Pinopsida; order Pinales; family Pinaceae; genus Picea; species Picea engelmannii. The sequence continues at coordinate 587,552 of ML787499.1, forward strand.
AAACCCTTTGTGGTTGCAGACCAAAGGTGCTTGGTAACTTAAGAAATGAATGTTTTTGTATTTTGTAAATGTGGATCAATGGGACAACTCAATATAGCTTATGACATTCAAACATGAAAATGATAAACAAATAGATAGTGCTCACAAAGATTGATTAATCAACAGATAGCTTTAAAGTGGGTGAAGAATAGATTGTAACTAAACCAGTACAACATAGGGTCTAAGATACAATCAAAAGACTTATTATCAGGCTATGAGCTAAACAATGGGATAACAGCCATTCAAAGCTTGACAACACAGATAATAATGCAGAAGAAAGATGGAAAACTGACAATCAAAATTGAAAGGAACCTGTGATCTGTATTAACATAAAAAGTCTGAGTACAATAGCCAATTACTCTGTCCAAAATCGAACCATTGTTTGATATCAAAACGGGCATTTATAGCCTTTACAAATGGTTACACAGATCCTAAAAACATGGATCTGTCATTTAATAAAAACAGTTCTATTCTACTTAAACAACTATGAAATTAAAGTCTTCAATAACAGAACTGAGTGTTCGAATTGTCTTCAGCATACAAAAAATCGCCATTTGCTTCCTCCAGCTTTCAGCATCTGCGATGTGGTGAAGTAGCATGACACCTGTACATGACTATTCCAATTTCCAATATTTATGGCTGAGTTTTAGGATATGGTTTTGAATGAGTAACCAAAATCCCTCGAATCCCTGAGGTTGAACTTCTTGCATGCAATTTAACAGTCCACTGATACACTGGCATATCTTCAAAACACGTTTGAAATAAACTGTTACGTTTTCAGCCTCAAAACTTGCTTGCCGAGCTTTCAACAGCACAACTGTTTGAAACTTTCATGGGTTAGCTGTTGAAATCTATCGCTTTCCACAGCTAACGGGTAATGAAATAGTAGCCTGGCGCTGTTGAAAGTCCCGATAGTGCACAAAAAGATCCTTCGCCTTCAAAATTGATTTCAAACCAAAATCAGTTGGCATTTGACTTCTCACCTTGCATGTTGACGGCCACCTGAGCAAGAACCTTCAGGTTTGAATGAGGTTTTCGTTTCAAATTTTGTTTTAACCCCCTGATCTGCTTCTTGAGGTGCTTGGTAAGACACCGCAGGATGTTACAGTCTTTGGCAAGTTTTGCCTTCCTTTTCTTCTCTTTGACACTCTCTTTGGCCAGTCTTTCAAACACTACATTTGTCTTAGCAAAGTTATCAGATAACTTTTTATATCTGTCCTTTATCACCCGCTCCAAGACCTCCTGCTGGGCAATTACCTCCTTGAGGTGTTTGATTCTCTGAGATTTATTTGATCTAGGGTTTTTTGATGATTCTCCCTGCTCTGTATGATTTAATGTTTCATAATTTTGAGCACATTCTGCTGATTGCTCAGAACTCTTGATGGCAGGGCACTGATCTTTCTGCTCAGATTTTGAATCTGAGTAAGGTAAATTAAGGATGTTCTTTCCTGTACTTTGCTGCGTAGGATGTCCTTAATTCTGTTGTGTAGTCTGCTCTGTAACCTGCTCGAAATTCAATTTTCTCTTAGAACTGTGAGGCTTCAATCGAGATACCCTGTCCTCTGAAGGTCCTGACAAGGCCCTTCTTCTTCTTGAGCTGCTCTGAGGAGAGGATTTCTTTCTTGCACCTGCCATCTGTTCATTTGCATTCTGGTTCTGGGTCTCAAAACCTTCCCAGAACAAGAAGTGCTCCCAGCTTCTCTCCTGTTGTTTCAATTCTTGCAGAAGAATCAATTTAATGCGGCCTAGGTGACATAGAGTAGCTTTCATGCTCAAAGGCTGAGCTTTGATTCTCTTGCAGACTTTAGAAAAACTGTGATATAAGAAGTAAGGCAAATTGATGGGGTTCTTGCCTATAAAATGATCCATGAGTTTAAAGTGGTACATCATCAATTTGTCATATCTTCCTTCTGAGGTAATGTATAGTTGAATGCCTTTGAATAAATCTTGCCACTCTTAATCCAGATATGAAATGACCATACCTTTTGTCCACACTTTGTGCTTGTATCCATCTTTCAAATAGACCTTGAAATCCAGATTCTTAGGAGCGGTGGTTTTAAACCATTTTTTACCAGTCCTTGGCAATCCTGTAGCTGCGGCAATGACAGACTCATCCACCTTGATTTCCACAGAGCCAACGCGAGCTTTGTTGCCATAAAATGTCTTGGCAAAGGCTTCAGTTGTGGCCTGGTGAGACCCAACCTGTAACCTTTCAGTGAATTCCATGCACCCCGCATTTGAAAAGTGCTTCCGGACCTCGGGATGTGATTCCAAAAAGGATAAGTTATCCAATTCTTGTTTGAGTAAAACGCCACTTCTTTTTCTCGCCATTTTAGAGATTAAACACTTGACAAATGTAAACCCTGTAACCGCCGAGCCGAGCCGAGATTCTACGCTGTTGAAAGCAGTCCGGGCTTCTGCTCTGTTTTGAATTGAATGAAAACTTTGGCAGTGTTTCGTAAATGGTTTGTGATGCGAGAACTTTGTTTGATTTGATGGTGTCAGGTCAGCAGTACCTCCTCTGTACCTGCATCTCCAAACACGAAATTGCCATTCCAACTGTGATGAACGTTGAGCGTGGTTTCTGGAACGAATTGGAATTTCAGTCATATCTGACATGCATGATTTAGTTTCCATGATTGCCCACTCCTATCAGTGCATGCCTTGGATTTGCTCTGACGTGGGGGTGATCACATCATCATTGTTTTCATACGTGGATATCACGCACATGATTCTCGCTTCATGCAACAACGACCCATGGAGAATGCCTCTGCCAAACGCTCGCTTGCCACTTTCACCAGCGCATGACTCTGCGAAGAAACCCCCGTTAGCTGCTGAAAGTATACACTTTCAACAGTGCACCGCTTTGTAGAAGACCCTCCTTAGCTATTGAAAGCATGTACCTTCCACAGTGCGCCACTCGAGAACTGATTTTCAAAAACCTTTTTAGATTTGTCACTTTCAACACCGCGTCAACTGATGAAATGAGCCCCTTAGCTGTTGAAAGTGGGCACTTTCCATAGCGCACAATAAATCTTTGAAAACACGTTAGCTGTGGAAAGTAAAAAATAACAATTTTGACAGAGAAGACTTTATAGGTCAATTATTTTCTAAGACACACCAAAACCAAAAATTTTCTCAGCTGAAAAAAACTCAAAAAATGACTTGAAGATACTACCTAAAGCTATGATATCCACCTCAAAACTCAACCAAAAGGATGGTTTCATTTTGGGAGTTAACATTTGGCTCCAACTGGGATGGGCATCTCCCTGTGAGGTGACCAAGAATCCTAGCTAGACTCAGTAGCCTTATTGCAATCTGAAAAATAGTTGCTAGTACCATTGGGCATGGAGTTATTTGAATGACAAAAGTAAAGAAAACAGAACTGAAAAAAGAAATATGTACAAAAGAACCTAGCTTCACAAGAAGCCTTATGAGAAATAGATCTTCAGGAAGCGCCCGTTGAAAGGGCCCCCTGAAACTGGCTCACCTGAAAGAGTTTGAAGAACGAAGGTGTTGTTTTGCTGCACCTCTGTTATGACAAAAGGACCTGTCCAAAGAGCCTCAAATTTTTCGTGCTTCCCTTTCTCCTGCCTTGCTGCATGCCACTTTAAGACCATATCCCCTGTTTTGAAAACATCTTATTTGACTTTCTTGTCGAAATTTCGCTTGATCATTTCCTGATGCAATTCAGTTTTTTCTAAGAGCTGCTCTCTATCTTGTTGCAGCTGTACCAACTCATGAATCCTCCTAGTCATCACTTGGTTCCTCATCAGTTTCCTGTAAGAATTTTGCAACTGGTAATGCAAGATGAACAAGAAATATGGCCTCAGTACCATATACCAGCTTGAAAGGAGATGTACCAATTGATTTTTTGCATGTTACCCTGTCAGCCCACAATGCAAACTTTAATTTGGAATCCCAACCTCTGGCATTCTGTTCAAGCAGCTTCTTTATGATTCTGACTAAACTCTTGTTTGATGACTCAGCTAGACCATTCCCTTGCGGATAGTAGGCTGTGGAATGTACCAGTTGAATTCTCAGCTCTTCACACAATTTCACCAAGTGTTTATCTTTGAATGCAGCAACATTATCAGCGACCAATATTTTGGGACAGCCAAATCTGGTGAATATATTCTCCTGCAGAAAGTTTATGATGACAGTGTGATTGGCGTTCCGGGTGGGAATAGCCTCAATCCACTTTGTAAAGTAATCAGTGGCAACCAGAATTCACTGATGCTGTCCACTAGAAGGCGGATGGATCTCACCAATGAAATCCAGGCCCCACTGCTGGAAAGGCCCTGTGAACACTATAGGTTTGAGAGGAAGGGACTTCAGTTGTTTTTTACCTTCAAATCTCTGACATTTTTCACATGTTTTCACAAATTCATACACATCTGAAAACAAGGATGGCCAATAGTAACCTGATCTTAAAATTTTATGCGTTGTGGTTTTCCAATAGTGATGTCCTCCACACTCACTATTGTGAAGTTCACACATGACCTTAGTTGTTTCATCTTGATTCACACATCTCAACGACAACCCAATGGGATTCTTCCAAAACAGTAAATTATCGTTGATGCAGAAATTTACAGCCCTGAGTTTTAAAGCCCTTCTTTGAGTCTTGGTCAGATCTGATGGGACTGATAAAGTCTACAAAAAATGAATGATATGGCTGTACCATTTGCAATCAGCTAGATGAGATGAAACCTGCATTCTCTCACCTTCTTTGTCTTCTGCAGATGGAACATTTTCTGCGTCAATATTCATCAGATTTATGTCAAGCAGCTTGCAATTCTCTTCTGCCAGAAGTTTGGCAAGACCCTGGCCTTTCACTAGCTTTGCTGGTTTGATTTCAACATCGAATTCAATCAACCTAGATATCCACTTACTTCTTTTTCCATCAATGTCAGGTTGGACAAGAACATCTTTAACCGAACTGGAGGGAACAAAAGCAATTACCTTTGCCTGAAGAATGTAGACCCTGAAAGCCTTCAGTGACTTGACAAGTGCATAGGCCTATTTTTCTAGCAACTCATACTTTACCTCTGCGTCTCTCAAGACCTTACTAAAGAAGGAAACCGGCTGTTCTTTTTCATCGGCATTCTTCTGCAAAAGTACCGCAGCGATCGTGTCATTGGAAGCAAATGAAAAGATATAAAATACCTTGGAAAAATTTGGGCTGATCAATACAGGAGCTGTCGTGATGGCTTCTTTGATGTCATTGAATGATTGTCTGGCTGCTTCAGTTCACTTTATCTCAGAGTCTTTCCTCAACATAGCATTGATATGCTTTGTGAGTTCGGCAAAGTTCACTATGAATCTTCTGACAAAATTGATAGTCCCAAGAAAAGACTGAATGTCTTTCTTTGATCGAGGAAGAGATAAAATTTTTATTGCTTCTACCCTCTTTGGATCAATATTAACCCCATCAGCTGAAACAATATGCCCAAGTAGATTTCCCTCCTTAAGTGAAAAATTAGACTTTTTGGGATTAAGAGAGATACCATACCTCCGACATTTCAGAAATGTCCTCCTCAAATGCTGCAGATGAAGTTCGTGGCTGCTTCAGAAAACAGTGATATCGTCAAGATAAATCAGGACAAATTTATCTTTCTCACCAATGAAAGCAATGTCCATTGCCCTTTGGAATGCTGCCCCTACATTCATTAGACCGAAGGGCATTTTATCGTACATAAATGTAGCCCACGGAGTGGTAAAGGCAATTTTTTCTTTGTCTTTCGGATGGACAACAATCTGATTGTATCCGAAAAACCCATCAATAAAGGACATTGCCTTCGATCCTGACACCTTCTGCAACATATGCTCCATCTTAGGCAGCGGGTAATTGTCTTTCCTGGAGAATTTGTTCAGATTTCTGAAGTCAACGCAGATTCTGATCTCTCCATTCTTCTTCCTAACTGGCACAAGATTAGCAATCCACTCTGAATACCTGAGGGGAATGATGATGTGGGAGTCCAACAATTTCTTGATTTCTTTCTCCATTGTGGGCAGCAACAAAGGATTGAATGATCTCAGCTTCTGTCTGAATGGTTTGGTATCTTTATTCAATGGGATTTTATGTTGGATCACCTCTGTATCAAAAGTCTTCAAATCATCATATTGCCAGGCAAATATGTCTGCAAATTCTTTCAGCAGCTCTCCATAATCAGCCTTTTGTTTTTCAGTCAAATGTGAGGCCAAGTTGACATGTTTGGGATCTTGCTCACTGGCCACATTATACTGGAAAACATCTGACTCTTTTTCTGCACTTTGCAATTTGACAGCCACGTCGTTGTTATCGAACAGCCTTTCCAATGGGACCAAGCCTTTAGGAATTCTGTTGGTGGACAGCTGAACTATCTCATGAGCTACAATTTTTCTTTTGAGCTTTGGCTGTTCAACTTCATCGTCATGTTCGTTCTCCTGATCAATCTGCAGATCTACAAACTCATCTATCACTGCAAGGAATCGGGTGAGTTCAGCATCGTCTTCAAAAACTTTCCAAAATTTTACATTGTCAGGAAGAGAAGGCCTATGTCTAACTTGAATTTCATAAGACAATTTGTGAGGCAAATAGGGAATGAATGCACATGCTGATACAGCCAATGAATCATCCAATTCATTCATGGCTCTAGGTACAAAAGTAATTTTGAAATCTGCAAAATTTTTAATTGCCTCCAACACTTCATCCCTGTACGCCTTTAGCCTGACATGCTTGGATTGAAAGGACTTATTCACCTGTTGAATAATCAAATCTGCGTCTCCAAACACCTGCAATTTTTTAATTCCCTTCTCCTTTGCTGCGTTCAGTCCTAAAAGTAATGCTTCATACTCAGCAATGTTATTAGTCACTTTAAAATCAAGTTTAAAGGACAAATGAGAAGTTTTCTTTGAGGGAGAAATGAATACCACTCCTGCTCCCGCTGATTCCTTAGTACAAGCACCATCAAAGAACATGGTCCAGAGATCATCCTCTGTTGTTTCTATGGGATGAACAGTGATCTGATCTGTGGGTTTCCTGAGCAGCAATGTTTCAGACAGTGAATCATCAAATTGTAAGATGCAAGAGCCCATATCTGTGTCCACTGCGTAGATAGGATGATTGGATGGATTCTTCTCATCACTGATCACATATGCCAACTGTGATTCCCTGTAAAGTCTTTTGTTTACCCCTCCAAAGACAG
>ML787499.1:596286-607438 GCA_009831015.1 Picea engelmannii
GGAGACAATGGAGGGGATAGGTAACTCGGAGGAGATGATGGAGGAGATAAATTACCTAAGTTGGAAATGAATGACTGTCTCACTTCACTCTGAACAACAGTTTCAGAAGTTGATGGGAAATAGGAGGCTTTATAAAACTGGCTAAGCAACGAAGCTAGGTTTTCTTCACCCTTAGAGGATAGATCTTGGATAATTTCCTCAAGGACAGGCAGATTTGTATAAGTGTGTAGAACACCCTTTGAAGGTTTACTAGGTGATGAATTGAAAGAAGATGAAGAGGAATGTTCTTTTGGATGAGATGAAATTTCAATCTCAAGGGCAGAATCAGTGATATTGGACGAAAAAGATGGTTCCTCTACCCTAGCAGCTTGAGATGAACTTTTTATTTCTTTGGAATTTTGAATATCAGCAGGGGTTTCAAAAGACTTTTCAGATATAGAAATATGAGAATCAATTGGAATACCTGAATCAATTGCAGTTGTATATCCGGAGGCCTGTCTGTGCAATGCTTTGCCCTTGCTGATGATTTTTTCTGGATCAGAAACTGATGTTGTCAATGGGCCTTCTGGGTGTTCCCTGGTGTGAGCTCTTTTGGGAGCCACATCATCAATGGAGTCGCCAGATAGAAAATGTACAACCAAGTGATGTCCAGGCTTTGTCTATCATCAAAGCTGGATCTATGTCGTCTCCCAAGGAAGCTGAGCTTCGATCTCCTCTCCCCGGCAACGGCGGCAATTTGTTATCACTCCAAGAAACCCTTTGTGGTTGCAGACCAAAGGTGCTTGGTAACTTAAGAAATGAATGTTTTTGTATTTTGTAAATGTGGATCAATGGGACAACTCAATATAGCTTATGGCATTCAAACATGAAAATGATAAACAAATAGACAGTGCTCTCAAAGATTGATTAATCAGCAGATAGCTTTAAAGTGGGTGAAGAATAGATTGTAACTAAACCAGTACAACGTAGGGTCTAAGAGACAATCAAAAGACTTATTATCACGATATGAGCTAAACAATGGGATAACAGCCATTCAAAGCTTGACAACACAGATAATAATGCAGAAGAAAGATGGAAAAATGACAATCAAAATTGAAAGGAACCTGTGATTTGTATTAACATAAAAAGCTTGAGTACAATAGCCAATTACTCTATCCAAAATCGAACCCTTGTTTGATATCAAAACAGGCATTTATAGCCTTTACAAATTGTTACACAGATCCTAAAAACATGGATCTGTCATTTAATAAAAACAATTCTATTCTACTTAAACAACTATGAAATTAAAGTCTTCAATAACATAACTGAGTGTTCGAATTGTCTTCAGCATACAAAAAATCGCCATTTGCTTCCTCTAGCTTTCAGCATCTGTGATGTGGTGAAGTAGCATGACACCTGTACATGACTATTCCAATTTCCAATATTTATGGCTGATTTTTAGGATATGGTTTTGAATGAGTAACCAAAATCCCTCGAATCCCTGAGGTTGAACTTCTTGCATGCAATTTAACAGTCCACTGATACACTGGCATATATTCGAAACACGTTTCAAATAAACTGTTACGTTTTCGGCCTCAAAACTTGCTTGCCCATCTTTCAACAGCGCAACCGTTTGAAACTTTCACGGGTTAGCTGTTGAAATCTATCGCTTTCCATAGCTAAGGGGTAATGAAATAGTAGCCTAACGCTGTTGAAAGTCCCGATAGTGGACAAAAAGAGCCTTCGCCTTCAAAATTGATTTCAAACCAAAATCAGTTGGCATTTGACTTCTCACCTTGCATGTTGACGGCCACCTAAGCAAGAACCTTCAGGTCTGAATGAGGTTTTCATTTCAACTTTTGTTTTAACCCCCTGATCTGCTTCTTGAGGTGCTTGGTAAGACACCGTAGGCTGTTACTGTCTTTGGCAAGTTTTTCCTTCCTTTTCTTCTCTTTGACACTCTCTTTGGCCAGTCTTTCAAACGCTGCATTTGTCTTAGCAAAGTTATCAAATAAATTTTTATATCTGTCCTTTATCACCCGCTCCAAGACCTCCTGCTGGGAAATTACCTCCTTGAGGTGTTTGATTCTCTGAGATTTATTTGATCTAGGGTTTTTTGATGATTCTCCCTGCTCTATATGATTTAATGTTTCATAGTTGTGAGCACATTCTTCTGATTGCTCAGAACTCTTGATGGCAGGGCACTGATCTTTCTGCTCAGATTCTGAATATGAGTAAGGTAAATTAAGGATGTTCTTTCCTGTACTTTGTTGCGTAGGATGTCCTGAATTCTACTATGTATTCTGCTCTGTAACCTGCTCAAAATTCAATTTTCTCTTAGAACTGTGAGGCTTCAATCGAGATACCCTGTCCTTTGAAGGTCCTGACAAGGCCCTTATTCTTCTTGAGCTGCTCTGAGGAGAGGATTGCTTTCTTGCACCTACCATCTATTCATTTGCAGTCTGGTTCTGGGTCTCAAAACCTTCCTAGAACAAGAAGTGCTCCCAGCTTCTCCCCTGTTGTTTCAATTCTTGCAGAAGAATCAATTTAATGAGGCCTAGGTGACATAGAGTAGCTTTCATGCTCAAAGGCTGAGCTCTGATTCTCTTGCAGACTTTAGACAAACTGTGATATAAGAAGTAAGGCAAATTGATGGGGTTCTTGCCTATAAAATGATCCATGAGTTTAAAGTGGTACATCATCAATTTGTCATATCTTCCTTCTGAGGTAATGTATAGTTGAATGCCTTTGAATAAATCTTGCTACTCTTCATCCAGATATGAAACGAGCATACCTTTTCTCCATGCTTTGTGCTTGTATCCATCTTTCAAATAGACCCTGAAATCCAGATTCTTAGGAGCGGTGGTTTTAAACCATTTTTTACCAGTCCTTGGCAATCCTGTAGCTGCGGCAATGACAGCCTCATCCACCTTGATTTCCACAGAGCCAACGCGAGCTTTGTTTCCATCAAATGTCTTGGCAAAGGCTTCAGCTGTGGCCTAGTGAGACCCAACCTGTAACCTTTCAGTGAATTCCATGCACCCCGCATTTGAAAAGTGCTTCCGGACCTCGGGATGTGATTCCAAAAAGGATAAGTTATCCAATTCTCATTTGAGTAAAACGCCACTGCGTTTTCTCGCCATTTTAGAGCTCAAACACTTGAAAAATGTAAACCCTATAACTGTCGAGCCGAGCCGAGATTCTGCGCTGTTGAAAGTAGTCCGGGCTTCTGCTCTGTTTTGAATTGAATGAAAACTTTGACAGTGTTTCGTAAATGGTTTGTGATGCGAGAACTCTGTTTGATTTGATGGTTTCAGGTCGGTGGTACCTCCTCTATACCTGCATCTCCAAACACAAACTTGTCATTCCGACTGTGATGAACGTTGAGCGTGGTTTCTGGAACGAATTGGAATTTCAGTCATATCTGACATGCATGATTTAGTTTCCATGATTTCCCACTCCTATCAGTGCATGCCTTCGATTTTCTCTAATGTGGGGGTGATCACATCATCATTGTTTTCATACATGGATATCACGCACGTGATTCCCGCTTCATGCAGAAACAACCCATGGAGAACGCCTCTGCCAAACGCTCGCTTGCCACTTTCACCAGCGTGCGACTCTGCGAAGAAACCCCCGTTAGCTGCTGAAAGTATACACTTTCAACAACGCATCGCTTTGTAGAAGACCCTCCTTAGCTGTTGAAAGCATGTACCTTCCACAACACGCCACCCGAGAACTGATTTTCAAAAACCTTTTTAGATTTGTCACTTTCAACAGCGCGTCAACTGATGAAACGAGCCCCTTAGCTGTTGAAAGTGGGCACTTTCCACAGTGCACAATAAATATTTGAAAAAACATTAGCTGTGGAAAGTAAAAAATAACAATTTTGACAGAGAAGACTTTATAGGTCAATTATTTTCTAAGACACACGAAAACCAAAAATTTTCTCAGCTGAAAAAAGCTCAAAAAATGACTTGAAGATACTACCTAAAGCTATGATATCCACCTCAAAACTCAACCAAAAGGATGGTTTCATTTTGGGAGTTAACACACTTGATTACAAGACTGAGCATGCAGGGACCTAACCCTCTACAGTTCTACCTAGGGAAGACTTCAGATCGATCCCTGGTACAACACATAAAGGAGGACTATGGCAATGTAGAAAAGGGAAAGCGAGGCTACAAGGTAGACTCTATCTAGGATGATGCAGTGCACCTCACTTGCCAACTTATAGTTGGAAAGATCATCAGAAAGAACCATCTGACACAGGTCACTGGGTTCATAGTAGACCTCCCAGGGAAGTGCATAGAAGGAATGAAAATGAACTGGGCAAGTTACCTTGTCAATGAGCTGGAGAAGGAATACCGTGAAGAGTAGGATCAGGAGTGTGAATTTCATTTCAGTTGGTTACTAGTATTGATCACATTTTCCTCTTGTAAAATGCCGAAAGGAGAATCCTTACCAGAGATTGAGCCATCAGTGCCATTGGCTGTGAGGTTCTCGACCTTGTGGTATACAAATGATATGTTGAAGCAGTGGTAGTCAAACGTTGTGTTCCATGCCTTCTACCAATAGTTGAAGCGTGTTATTAAGGCATTTCCCTGCATGACACCGAGAACATTGCACCAGTACAAACTGTTAGTGAATTTGCACACAGGCTGACACTTTATCTATATCACTGCACGTGAGGATGAGAGAAAGGAGGAGTTACAGTCATACTATAAGCTGATCGACGAAGACATGGAAGAGATCACCAAAGAATGGCTGACATAATTCCTTGTACCAGTTGAAGATGCAGAGCTCTCTGAAGTGGAAATCATAGGAATCCCCTTGGTCACCCGCATCGAGCATGTTGGACAAAGAAACATGAAGAAAAAGAATAAAAATATAGAAGTCCAGAGCATAGAGATTGATGAAGAGGAAAGCGCCTCTGAGGAAGATGGAACTGACTCACCAGGAGGAGGAGGAGGATAATACCAAGGTAATGGATAAGGAAGAGGGGATGATGAAAAAACACAAGAAGAAGGCGAAGCTACACAGCTTCAGGATCCCCTTATTGGAAAAAATACTTCATAGAAAAGGAATGCTTCTCTAGAGAAACCTTCGGTAAGAAAGAAGACCCACACCAATAAACCCCAGTCGAAGAATGTGCTTACAGAGGATGATGTTGGTCTAATCATCACAGTCATGGAGGATGCTTCAGAGGATATCTTGAAGAGACATGGAGAGAAGCAGGAAACATTGTATGAAAGAATTGAGAAGGAGTTGAAGGAGATACAACAAGTTATCCATTCGAGCCGCACAATATCCACTGTGCCTTCTTCGTTAAAGATTGCATAATTAGGGGATGAGCCTGCCCAATTACAAAGGCTAGAATATGAAATAGAGTCTTGTCTTCAGCGAGTCCAAGAAGAGAAGGGGAAGGCTATAGAAGCCTTGAAGCAAGAAAAGGAGGAGGTCTTAGAGAAACTATGAGTTGCATAGTCTTTCATAACCACCTACGAGAAGGAGAAAGATGAAATTCGTGGGATGTTTGAGGAGGACAAAGAAATGATGCATAAATAAAAATACCAGTTGCTCACAGAGCAGACTGCGGTCAAAGAAGAGGTGAATACAAAATTTCTCTTTGTGTCAAGCTTGGAATATGAGGAACAAGAGTCAGTCAAGATTCAAGTGGGGAAGCGCATTGAGGCCATTCAGTATCTTCAAGCACAAATAACGGAAATAGAGATCCAAGCAGTGTCGAGCACTCTGGAAGAAGTGCATGATCAAAGAGAGGTAGCCACCAAGAGCGTAGCTATAAGGATCAAGGTACTTGCCTTAGAGTGTAAGGAGTGAGTGATTGAAGTGCACAAACCTACAAATGCCTCACAGAAGATCCAGAGCTGAGGAAACTGGAAGCACAACTACAGGAGGTGAAGCAACAGGCCTCCACTGTCTAAGAACAGATGAATCTGCTCACTATAGTCGAGAGGATGAAAAAATCACAGGAACAATGTGTAGTATAGCAACAAATTACTGCCATCCAGGGTAGAGTCATGGAAGTTACACAAAGGCTACAATCAGTGCAGGACGAAGCCTGCACGATTTTTGAAGAGTTTGAAGAGCAAGGCTCACAGCTAGACCAAGTAGTTGCGACAATGGAACAACACCTGGAAGGTCCTGTTATAGAGAAAATAATTCAGGAGTTCATTGAGCAGGAGGCTATGGCGAAGCAACAAGTTGAGGCATCTCGAGCTAAGCTCAAGGCCTTCGAATCAATTGTTATCATCAGAATTTCATCCGCAAATGGTTAAACACCCATTAGTTCACTCATGGACCAAAAATTCATTTCCAAAAGGTCCAAAACTATACAACCATTTATAAAATTAGCATGCACTAAGACTACATAGGGAGTGTGTGCACATGCACTATCCAAAAATGCAATAAAAACACACATGTGCATGATGCACAACTATGGACGAAAAAAACCACACACCCTTCAAAACGACGCATTTATGATATTGGTCGGCCTTCCACCCACTTATGTTTTAGCTTCCAAGTCGATTTGACACCCAAATCTCAGTTGAATCCGAATGGGGGGTTGGTCAAAGACCTAAGGGTGCCCTAAAGGGCCCCTTGTTCACACTAAGAATTGGTTGCATAATGTCTCAAAGATATGCTATAAAAGGAGGCCATGGGCACACTATATTTCCAAGGAATTCATTTGTATTGTTATTTTTCATATATTCTCTTGGAGAATCCTCTTTTCTCATCAAGAGTATACAAGCACCATTTCATTTAGCCATTCATATCACCTCTTGAGTGAATGTGCTTTGGATTCTCTTCACCATTTCATTTCTAGTTTGTTACTTGTAAGAAGAGCTCAATATTTGGGGGTCCAAGAGCCCTCCCTTGGAGGAAGAGGGGACCCATATGTCTCCCTTTCTCTTTGGTGTTTTCCCACTAATACAATCCTATCCATTGGTGGCATGAGTGTTGTTTATTTTCGATTTTAATGTTCTTATGCACTCTAGTTTAGTTTCTTTTATTGTTCTTAGCTTAGTTCTTTGTTTATTCCTTATGCTTGATGTTTCTAACCCCTTCATTCACTATTGTCTTTCCTAGCTAACCCAACTGGGCTTGTAAGCATCCCTATTTCACTCATTCAGGTGACAAAAGGGGTGCAATGGATTGGTGAATCCAGTGGGGAAAGGTATCAATTTCCTCCCCCATTTGGTTTATTTTAGCTCTTCTTTTTGTTTATTTAACTTGTAGGAACCATAACCGGCCCAAGCCTACCTGCAAAAAGCAAAATTCAAACCTGAGCTAAGACTATTTCATTCGAAATTTTCTTCACTACTGTGTAACAGAAGTTCATGGGTTTTTTGACCCACGGGTGCGTCTTCAGTGCATGTGTTCTCAACCCACTATTTTTCTCAGTGCATTCTGCGCTCCTGTGCCAAAGGGTCATTTTTAAGTTGTGCATTGGTGCCACATGCGCCTCTATCTACTCTGTGACTCGCGCATCTACTCAGAAATTCACACATTGTAATAGTTTTTGTGATTTTTGGAGGGCCCATAGCCTTCTTAAGCTTGATTCTATGCAAATTATAATATGCACCACACTTAGATTCCCTCTCCACATGAAGGGATAGTCAAAACATAGGCACTTAGGGGGTTAAAATCATCATGTTTCCTCTTTTTTCTTTCATTTTTCTACATGGATGGCTTGCTTTGATTAAATTTAAGTTGGAATCATTCTAAATCAAATATAAATCTTGCATTGGGACTAGAAATTAGATCTCAATCATTTAGTATGCTCTTCTCTCGCGCCATAGAGCGACCTTGAGAATCAGAAAAGCGATTGAGGGAAAATTTCATCTCCCTTGAAAGATAAAATATTTAGGAGAGGACAACAACCCCCTTGGGACTCCTCTTAGTTTATTTTTCAAACACATCTTAAGATTTTAATGGGCCCATACATTCCCACATGCTACAAAGATAGGATAGTGTTGAAATTTACTTTCTTAGAGTAAATCACTAGGGAAGTTTAAAGGTTTTGTAATGGGCCTATACATGCCCACATGTCCACAATATAGGATAGTTTTTGCATCTTTCTTAGATTAAATCACACTAGGGAGTTAAAGGATTGGTAAGGACCCATATGTCCACATGCTAGTTCTCTAGGGACTTTAAAATTTCGCAAGGTTGTACCAATGGCATTTAGTTAATTAGGTAATCAAGACTTATAAGGACCACATGAAGTCCACATGCAGCAAGGTGACACCTAACTTATTAAAAATTTGGCACACTTTCACTTGTTCACACACAAAGTCACTAATCACTCACATAGTTTTATCTAGAAATCGTGGAGGTTGAAGTAAGTTTCCTCCAAAGGGATTCTGAAACACCCCAAAATTTTCTTAACGAGACTATCCACTCCCACTTAATTTCAACGAGATTGGTCCACACCCCCAATCTCACAAACAACCACATCTAAAATCTTTCTAAGAACTCACTAAGTTTTCCTCCACAGGAGGTGCCAAGAGAATTTTTTTTAGTCTAGGTAGGATCTCGGGGATAGGCATCCAAATAACTCCCCGTTATCTGGTTCTCATATCTTCAAACAATAGAAGTTGTCAAATAGGGAACTTTAAAATCCTCCAAGTCAAGTGTTCCTACACCATAAGGCAGGGAGATACCTGTGAAGGGTTGAAGTCCGAGGTCCAATTGTTCTGTGTGCTCCCCCTTGAGGCACCCACCTCTTGGATGGGATCCAGCTCGTGACCCATTTATTAGGCCGAAAATATAAATGTTTCACTTTGACCGAGGTACCTAGTGACCAAATTTTAGGACATCTACCCAGGTGGCAAGTGTGGGTTGCAATTGCACCTTGATCGGATTTTGTGTGGCTATTGAGAAATATCGCCAGCTCTTTTGGGATATGCACCCTCTACCCCTCATTATAATTGATTACTTCATCCTTCACTATTTTCTCTTCCAGTGGCTTTAGACCCCACTATTGAGTGGTATTAGAAGGTCCAGTTCTATTTGAGAGGAAGGACGTTACATCTTTTAGGAAACAAAGAATTTGTTTTTCTTTGTTCTCCCATGTGGACAAAAACCACCTACCCACATGTATTCTTCTTTATCAATTGATTTATGTATGATGCTTTTATGATTACATACGATTGTGAGATATATTGTGAAGGTCAAATTTATACAAAATATCTTGTTCATTAATTGCTCTGATCACCATTTGCACACACATCCAATTTTCTAGTCAGACATCATAGGGGACCCACAGAATCCTCATCATTCTAGACGCTTTCTAAATCTCCCTCCCATTCTAGGGGGAGTTCCTAGTCTTGCCAACTCATCGGCTCCACCTTCTCACACTCCTATGAGTGCTACTGTCTTAGAATCCACTTTGCTCGGTTCCACTTTACTTGGGTCCACTTCCCAAGATCAACCATCCACCCACTTTCATGTACAAGGAAGCGGGGGTCACACTTCTTCCCCATGAGGAAGCACAACCCCACCTAGCCCCCCTCACAAGTCGGGGACACACATCACTCACACCATGGCCAGAAAAAACCCTCTTTCAGGGTCAGGTACACAAAACATTCCCACCATGGCTGGAACTAATATTCCACCACAACCCTAGATTCCATACTTGGCTTCCCTCAACATACAATATTTGACTAAGCTCACCAATGATCCTATATTGCATGACCCCACATGGCCCACCATGCCTACCAAACTCCCTTTAGACATTCCCAAGTTTGAAGGAAAAGAAGGAGACGACCCGACCAACCATATCATGACCTTCCACTTATGGTGCTCTTCAAACAACATCATGGATGACTCTATCTGATTGATATTATTTCAATGCACACTCAATAGCCCATCAGCCAAGTGGTATGTAGAAGAGAAATATGGGTCCTATGTGACCTTTGAATCTTTTGCCAAAGCATTTTTTACCTTCTTTCAACTACCAATCCGTCATGACAATGGTATCAAACTACTCTCAAAGTTTAAACAAACCTCCGCTACCCACATCTCTGACCACATTCACAAATGGTGTTGTCGATGTAGTCTATGCAAAGCAGAAGCCACCAAGAAACAATGCCTTAATTGGTTTCTCAAATCCCTTGTTTCCCTCCTTGCCAAAGATGTGGCCACCACCTTCCCTTGGTGTGAAGAAGGAGCCATCAGTAAGGCTCAACAGTTTGAGCTCATTTATTCTCATTCAGGGTATTTATTAACTACATGATGCCCCGAGACCCATGTCATTTAGCCAGGACAAACCTAGGATGTCTTACTTTGTGGATGGATTGATTGGTACCACCACACACCACAATCCACACCTCCAACAACCACCTATGTATGGAACACCTCAATATTCGCCAATATATGGAGGACCCTCTTATTATACGCATCCCCCTNCTTTGCCCATAAGCGGACCCCTGCTGGCCCCCATGACGAGCCCAGTTGTTCAACCTAGTTCTAGAAATTCCTCTACCTCTGTTTACACCCTAAGCACTAGTGAAAGTGCCACCCCTTCCTATGTACCCTATGGATCATTACCACAACATAATATGTACTTCCCTTTTCTTGGTCATCCCCAGCCCACCATTTCCCCACAAGGATAACCACATGTTGGGGTTACTTTTTTTCATCCCTCTCCCATTTAGCAATATCAAAATTTTGAACAGCTGAATACAACAAATCCGTTCCATCAGTCAAAAAATGCCAAAAAGAAAGGAAAAAATTGAAACAATAATAATCCTGGACCAGGAGGAAACCAGAACCACCCCTAGCAGAACCAACCTACCGGGGGCAACCAGAATAAGGGGAACTAGAACCCCCAAGGGGGAAATAACAACAAACGTCAAGGGAAGAACAACAAAAATATTCATAAAAACTTCCCTTGTGCCCTTTATGGCGAGTATGGCCATTATACTCACCATTTCCCTCAAATTGTTGACTTCAAATGGATGAAATATTTTGGAAGTGGACCACACCCCCCAGCACTACCTGCCATGTTGTTGGGTATTCTACCCTACGGACTAATAAGCTAGGGCTCTAAACTTATACGCAGAAAATGACCCTTAAGATTTAACTTTTAACCTCCTACCCAAAATCTCAACCCCTTTTCTCAGGCAAACACGGGAAGAATAAACCA
>ML787499.1:616132-634996 GCA_009831015.1 Picea engelmannii
CTCTTCCTCTTCTTTTCTATCCTCCAACTGCTGCTTCTTGAGTTTCTCCTAAAGCTTGAGGCAAGGCTAAAGGGTTGGGACAAAACTGGCTTGGCAATTTGGCAGAGTTCCTTTGCTATGATTTTCCTCCTTTGAATAGTACCTCTACCCCTCCTTTAATAGGCTAGAAGGAGCTAGGGTTTTTGGCGAACTCTCGGCCATGCATGGCTCAGAGTTCCAGTTAACTGACAAAAAGCCTTGTGTCCCGGTGGAAAATTTCCTGATTTTTAGCTTTGTTAGGTACCCGCGCGCTGTTTTGGGTTAGCCCGCGGATGCCCGCGTGCAGTATAAGGACAGAAAGTGGATGCCCGCGCCCAGTGAGAAGTTAGGGCACGGGTTGCTTGTTTTAAGTGGCTTTTTGAGGATTTGTTCAGCAAGGCTTTGGCTAGGAAGAGGCATGAGTTGGCCTGATGCCAGGTAAACCTGTGTAGTGCATTTTAGGGTTATAACATGCCCCCCAGCAGGCCCCACAACAATATGTACAAAAAATACTCCATGTCATACTACAAAACCCTATTCCACACCAAGGGGTGATGAACACCCAACAGGAGATGCATCCAACCCCACCACAAATGGGTCATTATCCAAACCAGGGTACTCCTACCTATCACACTAGCCTCCTCAATAGTGAGGAGGAATTCCTTCTACAAATGCATAGTCGTAAATATAGCGCACCCTCTGACCCTAATCCCACTACCTCGGAAGCCACCCCAGTCACAACTAGCCCACCTTTGGTGATTCCTCACCCTAATACCGACACACCCCTTCATATTCCTCACATCCCATTATGACGAAATGTCACCAATCCTCAGTCTAGGGCGACCAACAATTATAGTTTGGTCAATGACTTGGCACAATCTCTCGCTGCCATGTAAGTCTTAGAAGTTACTTTCCTACTCAACGAAATTCATTACTTTCCACTCTGGGGGCAGTCCACCCTGCTGATACTCGACTCGTCACCTTTGATCTCGATAGTGGGGAATCTCATCTCCCCGCTTTGGTCGCTTTATAAATACCGGTTAAAATCCGAAACATCACAGTTCACTGTTGCATTATTGATGAAGGTGCATCCACATGCATCATGTCCAAAACTGTCTTGAAGAAACTTGGCTCTCATGAGCTCATACCATCCACCATTACTCTGAGGGCTTACGATAGACGACCCTCCTCTCCTACGGGACTCTTCCAAAATTCCCCTATTGAACTTAGAGGCAAAACTATCCTCATCGACATTGAAGTTATCGACGCTCCGCTCGATTACAACATATTTTTCGGGCGTATCTAAATGTATGCGATGAAGGCTTTGGACTCTTCTATGTTTCACACAATGATGTTCCCTTACAATGGGAATATCTTCACTATTGACCAATTGTCACATTACGAGCCCAAACCTTCCTCCAACATTGATAACATCTTACCTCTTGTTCACACTAATCCTAAGACCTACCCACTCATTGAGATGGGTCCTAGAATTTTCAAAGACCCATCCTTACTAGGGACATACCATGGACCACCTCTTCTCATACATCCCTCAGCAAAAGTATGTGTCATCTCATCCAATGGAACATAAAATGGAGATATCATTTCTCCCACAGAAGCTTCATTACTATCTGACGTCCCACTAGTCGCAAATCTCCTTCCTTGGGAATCCCTTGGGAACTCCCTAGCTACCCCTGTTCTTGACTATACCCTCCCCTAGGGCCACATTCTGGTTTGGGAGACAGTTCCCCAAGCCATCACCCAAATCCCCTTCTTTTACCCCCCACCGGGTGTACAAGTTTTCCAGGTAGCATCAACTATTACCCTTCCCAATATGGTGCTAGAAATCCCAGTATGGTATATACATCTGCCTTAGATGGTCCCTCAACCATCCCTCCCTCCCCAAATAGAAGGAATCTTGATGCATATTCCAATACTTACCCCCACCATCCCACCCACACCCCCACTCACTAGCACCCCTGCTATAGTTGGGGGTAGATGGAAGAAGAAAGATCCCACCACTTCACCCCCACCACAAGTTCAGCCTCCTTGTGCACTATGTGAGAAATATGGACACCCCACTAATAAGTGCCAATCTCTCCACAAGATATGCAATTTAATTCAAATCTCGCGGGCACCGATGTCACTCATCACTTCCTCCAATGCTACCACTGTGCCCATTAACACAGGTAGCAAAGGGTTGTGGACCAAATTCACATGTGCCATCTATTTTGAGTATGGCCATTACACCCACCATTCCCTGGCGTTACCTCAATTTTGACAGACTCTAATGGCCATCCGCCAAAGATTCCAGCAAGAACCTCCTCCACTCACATCATCTCACATGCATGTCACTAGCATCCACTATGTCACAACCTCAGTCAATGAACGTATGAGATTTCCTTTCTCTCTATGTGAATCACTTGATAATTTCCATATCAATGTCCTATGATCATTGAATACAGGCATCATCAAATGGCCCTTATTCAAAACCCTACAACCGCCCCTCTCCAACAGAACCAATGAGTACACCTACCCCATCACTTGATGTGGTTCATATCTTCTTGTCAGAACCTAAGGCACTCCCTACTCCCCCATGGTTCCTGTATGATTTATATGAGTATTTTCACCCAAATACCCCCAATTCTCCAATTCATTTCCCCATGGAAATTCTATGCCCTACTACCATTTTCAACCCACAGTATCTTAATATTTGGTTCATGTCGAGTGAACCATCGCAACCCCCTTGCATCACCCTCTCTACCTCTTCACCACCTGAAGACAACCACATGGTGACAGTCACCAATGTTGTTCCCCCAGATCCACTATATTCTTGACAATTCCACTGCAATGAATACATCCTTGAGGAATTAAATACCCTCGATTACCCATGGGATCCACTCCATCACCAAGCACTCTTTCTCTCACAAGACACCTTTGTGCCTCTTAGCCAAAAATCCATATACACAATCGAATACAAATATTTTATCCCATCAGGGCATATAGACTGGTTCAAAAACACTATCCCTCCCCCCGATGATTTTGAAGAAAGTAATATGGCCAACATTTCCCCCACTGTCAAAATTGATATTTCCATCAAACTTGGAATCATAGAGGAAATCACCATCGGTGCCGCATGCTCTCCCGAAGAAATCATCGCTTACAAATCTCTCTTCTAGGAATATCGGGACATTTTTGCTTGGTCATACACATAGATGCTTGGCCTCGATCCCTCTATTGTCGAACATCATATAGGCACATGGCCTGATATTACCCATGTACGACAAAAGCAACGTCCATTACACCCATACAAAGTAGCGGCCACCAAAGATGAAATTGGCAAATTATGTCCTGCCAGGTTCATATACCCCATCGCATATATGTCATGGGTCTCCAACCCCATCCCCATTAACAAAAAGTAGGGAACTATCCGTGTCTGTACAGATTTTCACAATCTCAATCATGCTTGTCCCAAAGATAATTTTCCAACACCCTTCATTGACCAAATTATCAATGATTGTGCCAGCCACGAGGCCTTTTCCTTCATGGACAACTTCTTTGGATACAACCAAATTTAGATCCACCCAGCCGATCAATACAAAACCACATTCACTACCCCCTGGAGTACCTTTGCATACCGTGTCATGCCTTTTGGCCTCAAGAACACTGGATCCACTTTCCAATGTGCCATGACATACATTTTTCATGATCTGGCTCAAATCATTCTCACCTACTTGGACGATCTCACCGCTCAATCCAAGAAACACACTCAACACCTGGATGACTTACGCATTGTATTTCACAGGTGTCGTCAGTACAATATCCACTTGAATCCCCTCAAGTGTGTATTTTGTGTCACCGTTGGACACCTCCTCAGGTTCATCATCTCCAAAAATGACATCACATTTGACCCCCTCAAGGTCCAAGCCATCACAGAAATTCCCCCAACGTGGAATTTACACCAACTGTAGAGCCTACAAGGAAAAGATAACTTTTACGCCGCTTTGTCCCCTATTACACCACTCGGGCACATGGTTTCCTTCACCTTTTATGTCATGATATCCCATTCCAATGGGACAAACATGCCCAAAACACTTTTGATGATCTCAAAGAGGCCCTCTCTAATGTGATTATTCCACCCGACTATAACCATGACTATATCCTCTACTTATTGGCCTCCGTCGTCTCCATAGTAGGAGTTCTTGTCCAATTAGGGGATGATGACCTGGAACATGTCATTTATTATGTTAGTAAAAACCTTTCAAGGCCACCCTTGAAATACAATCACGAAGAAAAACTTGCACTTGAAGTTGTCCTCGCAGTCCATAAATTGCGCCATTACATCCTGCTTCGAACTACCAAAGTTGTCATAGATTTCAACCCAATGCAATACTTGCTCAGTCATCGGAAAATCAATGGAAAATTTTCTCGATGGATCGTCGTCCTTCAGGAGTACGACCTTGAATTTTACACACCCAAGAGAAAGAAATCCCTCATCCTTTCCGAACTCATTACAACATTTCCTTTTGATACTACCAACTCTCCCGTCAATACCGACTTCCCTGACGAATATCTCTTTTTCAACCCTTTAGATGACCCTTGGTATGGTGATCTCCTCGTCTACCTCCAAACACAGAAGTTCAGAAACTACCTCTCCAGGGATGATCATCGATGTATTCAACACCAGGCCCCCCAATACCTTCTTATCGGCGATATCTTATATCGGTGAGGGGTTGACACCATACTTCATTGATGTTTGACCATTGACGAAGTCGATAGAGTCTTGAATGACTGTCATAGCGTCGCATGCGATGGCCACCTCTCAGGGATGTCTACTGCCCAGAAAATCATTCGAGCAGGCTATTTTTGGCCCACATTGTTTCACGATTGCATCCACGTCATGAAACGATGTGACAAATTTCAAGAGTATGCCAACAAACCAAGAGCACCACCTGCTCTTCTCCACCCAGTCATTATTGCAGGCCTTTTTTGCAAATGGGGCATAGACTTCATGACTTGCAACCCTCCATATAGCAATGGACACAAATACATCGTTGTCGCAGTTGATTATTTTACCAAATGGGTTGAATCCATGCCCACCTTTAACAACATCGCTAACACTGCAGCGCATTTTTTCTTTAACCATGTCATCTCCCGCTTTGGATTCCCCCTACAGTTAGTCTCTGATCATGGGAAACACTTCAAGAATGATATTTTCGCTGAACTCTCCTCCAAGTTAGGCTTCTCCCACATGTTCGCCTCCCCATACTACCCTCAGTCCAATGGACAGGTAGAGGCAGTCAACAAGGTCCTCAAGACCATGTTACAATTCATGGTAAACAAACATAAGACCAATTGGCACCTTATTTTGTTTTTCGCACTGTAGGATTGTTGCACAGAAGTTAAATCTACCACTAGTTTCACACCATTTCATCTAGTCCATGGGGTTGAGGCCACTCCCCATCGAATGCAAAATCCCCATATTACACACCGCTATTAAGCTATTACCCAACACTGCTCTGATGGAGTAGCATTTGCTGAACTTAGATTCATTGGATGAAGACCTTTGGTGTTCATTAAAGAACAATGAGGCAGCCAAAAAATGATCGAAGGCCACCTTTGATCGCCATGTCAACCTTCAATCATTCAACCAAGGTGACCTCGTCC
The DNA here is from genome assembly GCA_009831015.1 of Picea engelmannii. Lineage (NCBI taxonomy): Eukaryota > Viridiplantae > Streptophyta > Pinopsida > Pinales > Pinaceae > Picea > Picea engelmannii. The sequence continues at coordinate 621,818 of ML787499.1, forward strand.
TTTCTTACGATATCTCCCATGATACCTTCGGCCATGGAAGGTTCAAGTCATTATGGAATGGACCTTACATCATCCACCATTGCCTCACTAAAGGCACATACATCCTGGCCTCCCCCGAAGGCCACCCCCTCAAGGAACCCATCAACAGGTTGTACTTAAAGAAATTTTATACCTGAGCATAGCCATGCTACACTAGGATTTTTCTTTTTGTAGAATTTTTAGTCTTCGTTTTTCTCTGTATCATGCGTCTAATCCATCATTGGTGTTATTGAATGATGCCTCCTCCATCGACCTTCCACATTGGTTATGTTGATGGAGCTAGCCATTGGACATAGAATATCACTTTGGACGCTTGGGCCCTCTATACCCACTCACATGAACTGCTCCACTCCAGCGGCATATGCCTGGGCTCAATTACCAACAACCAAGAAGAATACATATCCACCATTGGCCTCCTTGTCGAGGCCAATAGCCACCATATTTGTTACCTTAGTATCTTATTAGATTCCCAACTTGTCGTCCTCTAGCTCAATAATCTATACCGCGTATGCAATCCATGCCTTTTCTGCAAATACCTGCAAGCTAGACTTTTATCTCAACATTTTGATTCAATCACATTCACACATATTCCACAATAATACAATCAGATAGCAGATAACATGGATAACCTAGTGTTATATTAGCATTTATCCCATCAAGTTACCATTACACATACATAACTCATCAAAAGTATGTCATAGCATATAGATTAGACATCATCAAAAGAAATAAAAAACATCAACACATGTGAACATCACACAGATCCAAAAATGTATATCCATATATATATATATATATATATATATATGCCATCAATGTTTACAAAAAATAGTACATCAAGTACAAACATCCATAGGTAAGTGACCATCTCACTCCTATAGCTACAAAACCGGTGTCACAGCACCATATACAAAATAGGCTCGCAAGCCTCTATAAATACAAAAATACATCACTCAATGCACTCAAGGTGCCTCTAGAGCACCACCACCTAGTCCTCCCTCTCGAGGAGGTACCCCACCAGCTATCGGCCCCTCAGGCCCTGGGGGAAACTGCCCAGTCATCGCTGCTCCCACTACAGCTACTCTTTGGATCAGCGTCCGCAACTCCGCCAGAAGACCAATACACTTCTCTAGGATCCCCTCATCCTGGATATGCACCCACATACCCTCAGGCACCCCCTGAAGCACCACCTCTAATCAACGGTGAAAATCCTCAAAATCTCCCCCAACCCCAACTGGAGGAACATGTGATGACCCTGCACTGGGTTCATCAATAACGGTGTCTCTTGGCTTCTCTCTCATCCTCAACGGGCCTTGCACCAACATCCTCTCATCATCATCTCTCCCCTACACGCGACTCTCCTCACGGTGATCTCACCGGCCCCTGATGAGACGATGCCCTAATCAACTTCACCTCATGCCCATGAGGCCCCACATCTACACACATCACAAACAAATGATAGCATCGGCATCCATCTATACATAAAATACATGCTATACTATCTCAATCTCAAGCCATCAAAACAAATAAATCAACATACCTCTCCGGTCGAACGCCTCTCCAGGAGGTAGCACCATGTTCGGGTCCCCCCAAAAGTCCACCCCATTATAGGGAAAATAGAGGATAATATGTGGCATATGATGCCACACCCATGCAGCCTTGGTCGTAAAGTAGTGGGCCCCCTCCCCACAACCATGGCGAACCAAAATCGTTGCCCACTACCTCAGTCGCTGCTCTCACACACCTAGTGCATCCAAAAGCACTCTAAGGCGCAACATAGGCACCCTCTCCAAGAACCATGCTACCAAAATGGACCCAAAGGAAAACTCCCGTGAGTCTGTAGCTCGACACCTATTTATTTTCCCCACTATATTGGCATGCAACATCAAGCCCCAGGTGAAATGATCACCCCCCAACGCCCTCTCCATAATCCTCAACTGACCCCCACTGATCTGTTGAGTCACAAGAGACCCATAGACTCTCACAACCATCGCTTCCACGCAATGATTCACAAGGGAATCCATCGCCCAATACTCACCACAGAGCCTGACATATAGTTCTCCCCCGTACAATACCTCCGGGCTAAGACAACCAACTTTCCATCCCCAGGTAGAACGGGCTCCGTCGGTAACGGGGTTCCCTGAAAAGGGAGCCCAGTCAAAAAATAAACATCCTCCATCGTAGTGAAGGCCAGCTACTCACCATGCACAATGAAGCACTATTGTTTTGGACTCCACATGGCAATCAAGAACTGCAGCAGGTACTCCTATGCCCACACAAGTGAACACTCAAAAAACTTCAACAACCCACAAGCTGCCAAAGTGTCTCATACCGCAGGCTCCTCATCCTTCACTACCTCCCTCAGTCATGCCCAATCCCTCTCTCTCCAATGGATCGGCATCACCAACTGTTCACTTGCATCCACATAAATAGTATTTGATCAGCCATCACAACCCATAAAAATATCAAAATCTCCAAAAAAGATAAAATTTTTCACTCATCTACTTTTCCTCAAAGGCGCAACATTTTGTCCCAAAGGTGCGCACCTATGTGCGCATATTCATTCCATAATCGTGCACTCATGTGAAACTGTTTTCCATACAAGGGAACACCCATATTCCCCTGTCACACATACAGACATGCATCATAGTGTGCCTATTCGCTACACAGTTGTGCACACATGCGCAACTGACAAGAACACAGTCGCGCATGCATGCGCTATTGTGCTTCGAACAGGAATGAATTGCATGCGTTCCTATTTTTCCCCTTTGAACGCCCCTGTGCATGGCTCTCCCAATTACAACCACACACTCATGCATGTGAATCTTTCAATCTCCCACACACTGGGGGGCCCACACTCACAAAATCTCTTATACAGTCATCCGTACATCCCCTTCCTGAAAAAGAAATCCTAACTACTATGCAGGAAGATCCGACCACTAACCTAACACTCATGGATCCTGAATCAGTCGGCTTGATCTCCCAGAATATCCAAATCTCTCCTCAAAACTCTCGTCCACTCACTCTGGCCACAGGTACAAATGAGGTGGAAATATGGGCCCTACAGCTATATATAGTCCCTTTGCCAAAACTTCCAAGATCATTTTCGAGAGCTCCGTGCATCCGTTTTTCAATCTGTCTTTGGCCACAGGACCAGGATCCCACCACCTACTCACTCATAGTCCTCGATCCACCATCCATCCTTGACCTTCAGGGAGCATTTTTCTCAAATCACACCCAGGTATGCATGCTTATGCTCAAAATTATCAAATAACCGTTATATGTTCTTTATCTTCAGATATTGTTCATGTGGGGTATTTGGTGTTCATGTGTGCAGGTACTTGGTCACCACAAATCAGCACGACCCTTTCAGGTATAACATCACTACTAGCATGTACTCATTCCCTATGAATATCAATTGCATCTCCTAGTCACACCCTCTGATATTTGCCTCTAAGGTCCCCACATCCGTCTCTATGGTACTCACACCTCCATTTCATTTCAGTACTGTCACCCGTTAGCACTCTCCCCCACATGATTTGTCCCATTTATAGTCCCCCTTGACATTTTGACACTCATGCTACTTTCACCCCTTAGGGATGGGAGTCCTCATAGTCTTGGAATTACCAAGAATCAGTCGCATGATCCTTCTCCTCATTTTTCTAACTTCCCCATAATGGACTCTTGCTTAATCTCGTCCTGATTCACCTTTTTTACTACACCTCTCCAATATCATTAGCCCTCCATCTCATCCACCATCAGTTTTCCCATCTGCAGATTGTCCTCCATTCATTTCACCTAATACAGAAACCCACCTATGGGGGCCCCACCCTCCACCTTCTTTCCACGCAACTTGTGCCCTCACGGGCCAAGTCATATTGCACTGTGGTACCTGTTTTTTTATCTGTACACTTCTCCCAAATGATTCTTTATTTATTTTGGTAACCGTACAAAATCCTTTGTTTTCATCCATTACATAGTTTTTTGTCATCACCTTTGGCGACATTCCTTTTTCTGGCACAAGCAACCCATGTCGCCCTTGGTTGGGGCATACATTATCTTCTACTCATGTTGACATCATCCATAAACCTCGAGCATCCCACAATCCATGTACCCCTAATCTCTGAATTTGTCTACTTTGTCACGCCTTTGGCACAATTTAACCCCAATCTAGTCATCCCTCCTGATACTAGATTCAGTTTCACGATTGTTGCCACTTCTCCTTCGCAAATCTCCCAACCAAGGGCAGTCTTGAGTCTCCCCGTCTCTCGACTTCATCCATGTTCCTCCTTCATTCCTGATTTTACGTGGTGGATTTCATAAATCCATTTTCTTCTTGGAGTCGTATTTCCCTTTCTGTCGACATCAACATAGTTCCCAGAAGGGAGACATTATCTTGGCTCTCATTATCTTTATAATGCGGAGTCTCGGATGACACAAAGAGAACCATCATTTCTCTCTGCTATCATTCATCCCCAAGACATTCAACTTCAACATTTTATCATGTGGTGGTGGGTCTTACTTTGCGACTATTGCAGTTGTTTTTATATATGTCAAAGACCTTTGAAATTTGATATACTATCAATGTCTACGTATCATCAACACTTCTCACAGTTTTCCTTACCTTTTTCAGAGTTTTTTCACCATTAGAATTGTCCTCTGTCATTATCAAACCTCCCCAGAGGGTGCTGCAGTGATCTATGTCAACACACAGTTTCAGTTACTGTATTACACATTTTTGAGTTACATGACATGAGCATGGGGCATGCTCGCCTCGTTTGTACATAGTTTTATTTTTTCACCCCTTGTGAAAGGTTTGGGTCTTATAGGTTTCCCTCTCCCTCCAATGGGTCGCTCTTGATACTCCCCTCAACACTCTTTCTTACAAAGGTACTCTCAGTAGAAGAAACATTGATGTATTTCGGCTATACGTATGCTCCTAACCTCACACATCAGGGGGCATCTATTATCACCAAAATTTCATCTGCAAATGGATACAAGATTCCAGCATATTCAAAACACCCATTAGTTCACTCGTGGACCAAAAATACATTTCCAAAAGGTACAAAACTATACAACCAGTTATAAAATTAGCATGTACTAAGACTACACAAGGATCGTGCGCACATGCGCTATCCAAAAATGCAAGAAAAATGCACATGTGCACAATGGGCGACCATGGATGCAAAAAACCATGCACCCCTCAGAATGATGCATTTATGATATTGGTCAGCCTTCCACCCACTTCTAGTTCAGCTTCCAAGTCGATTTGACACCCAAATCTCGGCTGAATCCGACTGGGGGGCTCGTCAAATACATAAGGGTGCCCTAAAGGGCCCCTTGTTCACACTAAGAACTGGTTGCATAATGTCTCAAATCTATGCTATAAAAGGTGGCCATGGGTGCACTATATTTCCAAGGAATTCATTTGTATTGTTATGTTTCTTATATTCTCTTGGATAATCCTCTTTTCTCATCAAGAGTATACAAGCACCATTTCATTTAACCATTCATATCACCTCTTGAGTGAATGTGCTTTGGATTCTCTTCACCATTTCATTTCTAGTTTGTTACTTGTAAGAAGAGCTCAATATTTGGGGGTCCAAGAGCCCTCCCTTGGAGGAAGAGGGGACCCATATGTCTCCCTTTCTCTTTGGTGTTTTCCCACTAATACAATCCTATCCATTGGTGGCATGAGTGTTGTTTATTTTCAATTTTAATGTTCTTATGCACTCTAGTTTAGTTTCTTTTATTTTTCTTAGCTTAGTTCTTTGTTTATTCCTTATGCTTGATGTTTTTAACCCCTTCAATCACTGTTGTATTTCCTAGCTGGCTTGTAAGCATCCCTATTTCTCTCATTCAAGTGACAAAAGGGGTGCAACATAAGTGTTTCCCAGATCTGAGTGACTCGGGAGGAGTCACAGGTGAGTGTTGGGGGCTTGTTGGCCCTCGACCAAGTTTTGAGGAAACATTGGTCCTGTTTGACCAATTTTGGGACTTCGATAGGTTGGTCAAAGATAGAGCACCCAGGTGAAGCTGAGATCATGGTATGTCGCTTGTTTTTCGGGCTCATGGACCAAGAAAAGGGTTTACTAGGGTTTATGTAATGGGTTATGGGATGTCGGCCCATGGGTTTACCCATGATTAGGCCTCTTTGTAAATGTATAAATAAGTAGTAACTAAGCGATGTAAAAGTAGTTACTAATTGGCTTAGTGCATGACTAGTTGGCTTTGTGCAATAACATGTTAAAGTTTTTGGAGCTAAGTGCAAGTGTTTCGTAAGTTTCATTGTGCATATACATTGTATGTAAGGCTCTGTACTTGATAGAGGAGTTGGATCTATGCCTTGACCTGATTTTGGTAAGGAGGATCTGGTGCGCAACATGCAGATCCCCTGTCCTATGTAGAGTTTGACTTTGTGGCTTTGTGCATAGGAGAAGCATAATGTAAGAATATTGAGGACTAATAAAGAAGAAGATAATAAGTTGGTGGACGTAGCCCTACACTGCGGTTAACCACATATATCCTATGTCTTGATGTGTTTTGTGTGATGTTGATTATGTTGTTTATCTGCTTGATGTTGCTGATATAATGTATGATGAATGGATCTGATGATTAGTTCTTAGTTATTAATGGTATTAAATAGAAATGAATGCTAGATCCAAGTTAATGCTATGTGCGAAGTGATTGAGGGTTCTTGATATTTATTATTACTGCACTGATTTGTAATAAGGGTTTAATCTGTGATGTGAATGAGACTCATGAACTAATGCATATTGTTGTCTAAGTGCTCTGCTAGTGTTGTAATAACAAATATGTGTCCCATCTTGGTTGTAGACACATGTGTCCTACAACCTCCCCTGCCTCTACCTCGGGTGAGACTTCATCTGCTTCGCAGGTGTTTCTGAAAGGGATGGTAGTGTTGGTCACTATAATTGCTCAATTAATTCAAACAACTAAGTGATACATAAATTATCAACCCAGGGAAGTCTATTATTTCAAAGATAACCACGCACTATATATGCTCAATTCCAAAAGAAACTTGGAGTTGTAGTAAAAGAAACTATACTAATCACACTTGCCTTGAATGAACTGAAGTTCTGATTTAAATCACAGGAAAGAAACCTACCTATTGCAGATCTTAAAGATTAATTAAAAGAATCCTGGATTACATTAAAATAACACTTGCAACATGAAAGAACAACTATTCTGCAATCAGAGAACACGACCCTTATTCTCAACAGAGACTTCAGTACTTTTTTTCTGATTAACACTCTTTCATGAAAACAGTAATGCAGAGAAAGCTAACTCTATCTAGCAGAGAACAAGGCCATCTAGTTCCTTCCTTTCTAAGAAGGAACCTTAAGCCCTATTTATGTTTAGTACACTTGTGAAATTGAGGTTTACAGAGAATAGGATAGTTTGATCCCTTCCTTTCTGAGCAGGGACCCTTAACCCAGTCTCTGGCTAGCACACTTACAGGAATAATGGAAATCTACAGAGAACAGGATGTTCTGGTTCCTTCCTTTCTGAGCAGGAACCCTTAACCCAATCCCTGGCTAGCACACTTGCAGAAGTAATTGAAATCTACAGAGGTCAGGACATTCTGATTCCTTCCTTTCTGAGCAGGAACCCTTAACCCAGTCTCTGGCTAGCACAATTGTAGAAGTAAAGGAAATCTACAGAGGACAGGATGTTCTGATTCCTTCCTTTCTGAGCAGGAACCCTTAACCCAATCTTTGGCTAGCACACTTGCAGAAATAAATGAAATCTACAGAGGACAGGATGTTTTGATTCCTTCCTGTCTGAGCAGGAACCCTTAACCCAATCTCTGGCTAGCACTCTTGCAGAATTAAATGAAATCTACAGAGAACTAGACGTTCTGATCCCTTCCTTTCTGAGCAGGAACCCTTGACCCAATCTCTGGCTAGCACTGTAAAATCATCACACAAGATTGCTGATAAAAAGAATTATGAATTTCATTCAATAAACTAAGACAGAGTCAGTAGTATTCAGCAAAGCGGAATTCATTAAAAGTAGTGTTTCAGCAAACAAAAGTTAATCAAAGCATAAATAGAAATTGTACTAACACACTTCTAAAACTAATGGGTGAATCTTGTGAAGAAGGTGGGCCCTCCCTTCTCACAAGATTCCCCTGAAACGAGGAAGCTAGAGAAGAATACTCAAAGCAGCCTTTTATTCATCTGTCAAAATATCACATTACAATCTGGAATACGTCCCTCTTCTCTGGAGCTTCTTCAATACATAAAACTTTTTATCCCTCGAATGATGATTTCCTCTTATTTAAAGAGGAAATCCCTTCGATACAATAATTTACAATGTGTATCTGAGTCCTATCTTTAGTTGGATCTACTTTCTAAACCAGCATAGGATGTCCTAGTCTCATGCAACAGAATGCTATTACAGGAGCTGAATGAGGTATTGTTGTTACGGCTGGTGTAACAGCTTCTTCGTTGTTGTTTATGTTGTTTCAGCATCGCAATTCGCGGGTTGTTTCAGCAATGTGAATTACGCTCTGACTGTGTCGACATTCTTGTGTAGGAGCGATGATTAGAGCTTTGTTGACTGCTGACTGTAACGGCTTCCTTTGTGTTTCAGCATCGTCGGTCCTGGTGGTTCCTCTGTGTTTCAGCATCTGCAACTCTGGACTATGTAATAGCTCCGTGTTTCAGCATCTGCGACCTCGGACTGTATAGCAGTTCTGTGTTTCAGCATCTGCGATCTCGGACTGTATAGCAGCTCCGTGTTTCAGCAATAGCGACCTTGGATAGTTCTGTGTTTCAGCAATAGGCCTCAAATGCTAATCTACAGTTTTGAACACTTATACATTTCTAATCAATGGTCAAGTACGAGAGTGATGTAAAATATTATGCAAAACAGATTAAACGTATAGTAATGAGAAGGGACGTTGTATACCTTTGGGATGATTAGATAAAGTGATAGTATGATTCTAAATATAGGTGATCAAGAGTATAATAGTGGCAAAAAGTATAGGCAAAAAGGTACATTGTGTGGTCCTAACATCCCCCCCAACTCAAGGTGTTGTGTGTCCTCAGGCAACTCACTCTGAATCAGAGTCTGGATACCGACTCTGATCATGTAAGTTACTCAAGTTGTAACTATGGGAGGTACTGTCTATTGGCCTTCTGAACCCTTGCACCTGCTGCAATCTTTGCCATGCTGTTGTTTCTGCCTTCTTAGGCAGCTTATAACTGACTTGATACCTTTCTATTGGTAACCAGAGAATGGGAAAATAAAACCGGTACCCTATCCAATTTTCAGCACAATGTCTAATGCACTGGATGTAGTTGGGTATCCTGGAAATTACTACTTCTAGGTTGGCAGGACCAAAAGGATTGTGCTGTTGTCTCTTCTCCGTGGATTTCTGCCAAAATAGGTTATTGGCCTGGAGGGCAGGAATCTCTATGGATCTGATGATGTGTTCACAATCCTGGAGCACTTCTGATTGTAGCTGCAGAACATGTTCAGTCACCCTTGGTTGTTTTAAGAACTCATAATATTGTGAGATAAAGGTAGCTGCCCTCTGTGGTTCTGGTCTAATCCAGAGGAGGTGATTATCTTCATTATGCTTGGCAGCTAAAAAGTCATCTTGCCAAATGATTTGATTGAGGAGAAAGGAGGTGAATGCTCGAATTTGAATGTCCCCAACAAGGGGATTTATGTTTAGCAACCTGTTTTCTGGAATAGCCTCATTATGAACGTATGCCTCACAGAGGACGTGCTAATCCCTGGTAGAGGCAGCTACAAAAGTTTTGATAAAATCTATTGATTGTATTACTGCATGGGGTTTACCTTCTATAATGGATTTGATCTGAAACCATGTGAGTCTCTCCATTAGGAATAAGGAGTAGTTGCAAGATGGCTTCCTTGTGGCCAGTAGCTTCTGCACCAAATCAAAGACCAGGACCAATCTGCCTTTCAATTCTCTGTTCTGTTTCTTGAGGGCACGAGCTTCCTCACGTATCTGCTCTAGAGCTTCCCAATTTGAGAAAGTGTGATTTATCCAGATTTGTTTGTGCACTTGCAGGTTTTTGGCTTGAGTTTCAGCATACTCTTTCTTCCATTTTTGTATTTCTGCGTGCTCATCCCATAGCTGAGTCTATGTTTCAGCGTTGGAAGTGGTGGGATGAGGTAAGGTTTGAGTGGATTGTTCCCTGGAAGTGGGGAGATTGATCTGGTTGGGAAGTGTGAATTCCTCCATAGGCACTATCTGTACAACCTTGTTGACAAAGGTAGGGGCTTCGTTTGTTGCAATGTAGGGCTCAGTTTTAAGCTTGGGAGGGCCTGCTGGTTCTTGTGTTGCAGCAGGTTCAGTCTTAAGCTTGGGAGGGCCTGCTGGTTCTTGTGTTGTAGCAGGTTCTTCCTTGGCTCCAAAAGGTGAAGGAATAGGGGCTGCTCCTAGCACTGGGACTTGAATTACCTTATAGCCTGCTTGATAATAAATATCTCCACATTGGCAACACATATATTCTTTACACAAGCTCTCTGTAGTCTTTTCTGACAAGGTTGGTGTTCGAGCTAAGGTGTACGAATTTAGTTCTTTTTCATATGCTTCCCTTGCCCTGGCTAATTCTTGTTGATATGCTTCCAATTGAGACTTTAAAAACTTGTTTTCTTCCAAGACATCGGCCATTGTTGGTTTGGATTGAGAGATGACTGGTTCTTGTGTTGCAGTCATAGCCTCATTAGCTGGTTCTTGTGGAGCAGCTATAGGAATGGCAGTTGATGCTTGTGTTTCAGCCTCTTGGTGTAAGGAGAGTAGTGTTTCAGCACCTTCAACCTCTGATTCATGCATCTCAATGCCAATGTCAGTGACTGGTTCTTGTGTTTCAGCCGTAGCACCCGGGGTCTCTAATTCCTGTATATCAATTTATGTGTCAGTGGTTGGTTCTTGTGTTTCAACCACTGAATGGGTAGTTGGTTTTTTAGCTACTTAGCTTGAGGAGGGTGGTGTTGTAGCATTCTAGGCCTTTGATTCCTGTAATTCAATTTCGAAGTCAGTGGCTGGTTCTTGTGTTTCAGCCACTTCATTTGAAACAAATTATGTCTGGGCATCTGGTTCCTGTAACTCCATGTCAATATCAACAGCTGGTTCTTGTATTTCAGCTATGGCTGGTTCTTGTGTTTCAGCCACTGAGTGGGTAGCTGGTTCTTGTGTTTCAACCACTGAGTGGGTAGCTGGTTCTTATGTTTCAGCTAATTTATGTGAGACAGATGGTGTTACAGTATCCTGGGCATCTGGTTCTTGTGTTTCAGTGCCCGTAGTTGGAGTAGGAAAAGATCCCGGGATTGGGGAGGTCGGAGGTGTACGGGGTATCAGTCGAGTTGGTGGGGGATATAAGGTAGTGGTCATAAAGGGTGGCCTTGTTGAGGCTCTTGTTCGCTTTTTTCGTAAGAAGGGTGGAAAGGGAGGAATTTGTTTTCATTTTCGTGAGGGTCTTTCTTCAATGACGGGGCAGGAGAACTTATCTAGTTCAGAGTCATCACTGAGAATATGAAGGGAGGGAGTGGATGACTTTGGTAAGGTATGCGGTGGATTTGGTAGGGTAGGGGAACTGGTTGGTCCGGTTGGTTCTGTAGGTGGGCTATTGGGTCTTTCGGGGAAGTCTGGGGGGTTTTGTGGTTGCTGCTCCTGAGGATTTTCAGGAATTTCGGCAGCAGGTTGGGGGTTTATGGGTGGGTTATTTAGTGGATGGTTTTGTTGAGCAAAACCCCTATGGATGAGAAATTGGACAAGACGGTGGTGAGTGAGTGAAAGGGTTGGATCTTTAGCCTTTCTACAATAATGTGTCATGTTTTTCAAACAGCCCAGCAAATAATAAGGAATATTGACCCGTCTGTTATGCCTTAAATGAGAAAGTAGAAGAAATTCGTGCTGGTATACTACCTAATATCAACCTTCGCAGGTCAGGTAGTGCTTGATGAATCTAGCGACCTCCGGCCACGGGGGTGGTAGTGAGCTGAGCTGAACAACCCTTCCCTTCAATTCAATTCATTCCCTGGGCAGGAAGAAGTTCTACTGAATGTTTCCAATGATATGTTTTCGGCTGAACGTGCGAGTGTCATCGATAGGGAGGACTGCGACCTCTGCTATATCTTCTTCTGTTGCAGATATTCAGACCCCTTCGACGAAAGAATGGTCCTCCTAGAGATTTTGGGCGAACTATAGGATTTGTTGTTCATTATATCCTTGAAGTCTGTGGAAGTAATTAAGCCACCCTGCATGCTGGAAGATTTGATATGCTACTGGATAGTGTTCGTGCAGCACTGTGGTGGCGGGCTCATTTCGTATGACAGATCCTCCCATGGCTACTAGCTTAGTAAGTTACAGTGTCGAGAGTTTGTGTACCATCTCTGCACAGAGTGAGTTTTCCGAGCGACTTATGCAGGAATAATGGTTAAATGCGTGAAAAGGTGGTGAAATGGGGATGGCGGCGGTGAAATCAGGTGAAATGATGGTATCGCAGATTTGATGTGTACTTCCCCTCCCGTCAAGTGCGGCTAGTAATGATTAAACTTGAGTGGTCATAATGATATAGAATCTTTCCCATTAACTATAGTCTAACTGAATTACATAAAATTTACATACCTCGCTTTACCTTTTGATTCATTCTGCAAACAAAATATTATGCCTGTCCTTGGTAGTCCGGTCATGGTGGAGAATTTTGATCTAATAGATGAATTTTGCCGAGGGTTTGCTGACTAGAAGGACGAACTATAATCTGAGGGCGTAAAAGCTTGTTGATAGATGATGTTGAAAAACTGGTGTTTCAGCGACAAAGAAGAATGAAACAATTGCTAGATGAATAACTGCTAGGCAATGGTGTTTCAGCATCAGAAGAAATGATGAAAGTGCTGAACAGTGGTGTTTCAGCATCGGGGAAAATGATGAAGGGTTGCTGATAATGGTGTTTCAGCAACAGAAAAGAAAAGGCGAAACAATAGCTGGATGGTGTTGTTTCGTCGATGAAGGATGTTGAGGAGATGGTAGACTGTTGAAGTGGTGTTTCAGCATCGGGGAAAATCAACAGTGTTGAACGGTGGTGTTTCAGCATCGGGAAAAATGATGAAGGGTTGCTGACAATGGTGTTTCAGCAA
>ML787499.1:640929-655323 GCA_009831015.1 Picea engelmannii
ACAAAGTCTTCTAGATTCTCGTCCTCTTTCTGCATCATTTTAAATAGCTCCTCCCTTTTTTCTCTCGTTCGGCAGTAGTCCTGGTACTTGTTCAGGAATTTCTGTTTCATTTGGTCCCATGTTGTGATTACATGGCCTCCAAGACTCATAAACCATCTTAGTGCATTCCCTTTTAGTGTTGCTAGAAATAACTTCAGCTTTTGAGCATTAGAAACGTAATCATAACTTCTACATAATATATCAAACTCAAACAAAAATTCATCAGGATCCTCTGAAGATAAACCATGAAAATTAGGCAATTCTGAGAGTGGAATGTTTTTCATGGGGGTTTCCCCTCTAGGGAGATCGCCAATAGGGAATCCTAGTGTAGAGGAAGATTTTTCATCTTTTACCTCTCCTTCAGGACCTACCTGTTCTTCGTGATACAATTCTTCATTGTACTCATCCATGTTCTCCACTGTCTACTCCCCTGCTGCACTTGCTCTGTCCTCAATGTCTCCTACTGGCTTCTGGACTGTCTCAGGACTCCAAACTTCTTTCCTTGTTCCAAAAATTGCTCGATATGAAGGCTAGGAGTTCTGTTTTTGAAATTTTGGTCGTTGAGCAGCAGATTTCGACTTTGATAAAATCTCGTCAATGTAAGTCTTTCTTCCTCCTTTTCCTTTTCCCTTGCCACCTATAGGGTTAGTGTCTTTGGGGTTTTTCATGCAATCTTTTTATCTAAACAAAATAAATCATAAGTGCTTTTGAAATCTATAGCTATCTTCCCCGGCAACGACACCAAAATGTTGGTCACTATAATTGCTCAATTAATTCAAACAACTAAGTGATACCGAAATTATCAACCCAGGGAAGTCTGTTATTTCAAAGATAACCACACACTATATATGCTCAATTCCAAAAGAAACTTGGAGTTGTAGTAAAAGAAACTATACTAATCACACTTGCCTTGAATGAACTGAAGTTCTGATTTAAATCATAGGAAAGCAACCTACCTATTGCAGATCTTAAAGATTAATTAAAAGAATCCTGGATTACATTAAAATAACACTTGCAACAGAAAATAACAGCTATTCTGCAATCAGAGAATAGGACCCTTATTCTCAACAGAGACTTCAGTACTTTGTTTTTGATTAACACTCTTTCATGAAAATAGTAATGCAGAGAAAGATAACTCTATCTAGCAGAGAACAAGGCCATATAGTTCCTTCCTTTCTAAGCAGGAACCTTAAGCCCTATTTCTGTTTAGTACACTTGTGAAATTGAGGTTTACAGAGAATAGGATATTCTGATCCCTTCCTTTCTGAGTAGGGACCCTTAACCCAGTCTCTGGCTAGCACACTTACAAGAATAATGGAAATCTACAGAGAACAGGATGTTCTGGTTCCTTCCTTTCTGAGAAGGAACCCTTAACCTAATCCCTGGCTAGCACACTTGCAGAAGTAATTGAAATCTACAGAGGTCAGGATGTTCTGATTCCTTCCTTTCTGAGCATGAACCCTTAACCCAGTCTCTGGCTAGCACAATTGCAGAAGTAAAGGAAATCTACAGAGGACGGGATGTTCTGATTCCTTCCTTTCTGAGCAAGAACCCTTAATCCAATCTCTGGCTAGCACACTTGCGGAAATAAATGAAATCTATAGAGGACAGGATGTTCTGATTCCTTCCTGTCTGAGCAGGAACCCTTAACCCAATCTCTGGCTAGCACTCTTGTAGAATTAAATGAAATCTACAGGGAACTGGACGTTCTGATCCCTTCCTTTCTGAGCAGGAACCCTTGACCCAATCTCTGGCTAGCACTGTAAAATCATCACACAAGATTGCTGATAAAAAGAATTATGAATTTCATTCAATAAACTAAGACAGAGTCAGTAGTATTCAGCAAAGCGGAATTCATTAAAAGCAGTGTTTTAGCAAACAAAAGTTAATCAAAGCATAAACAGAAATTGTACTAACACACTTCTAAAACTAATGGGTGAATCTTGTGAAGAAGGTGGGCCCTCCCTTCTCACAAGATTCCCCTGAAACGAGGAAGCTAGAGAAGAATACTCAAAGCAGTCTTTTATTCATCTGTCAAAATATCACATTACAATCTGGAATACGTCCCTCTTCTTTGGAGCTTCTTCAATACATAAAACTTGTTATCCCTCGAATGATGATTTCCTCTTATTTAAAGAGCAAATCCCTTTGATACCATAATTTACAATGTGTATCTGAGTCCTATCTTTAGTTGGATCTACTTTCTAAACCAGCATAGGATGTCCTAGTCTCACGCAACAGAATGCTATTACAGGAGCTGAATGAGGTATTGTTGTTACGGCTGGTGTAACAGCTTCTTTGTTGCTACTGATGTTGTTTCACATTCACAATTCACGGGTTGTTTCAACCACGTGAATTGCGCTCTAACTGTGTCAGCATTCTTGTGTAGGAGCGACGATTAGAGCTTTGTTGACCACTGACTGTAATGACTTCCTTTGTGTTTCAGCATCGTCAGTCCTGGTGGTTCCTTTTTGTTTCAGCATCTGCAACTCTGGACTGTGTAATAGCTCTGTGTTTCAGCATCTGCGACCTCGAACTGTATAGCAGCTCTGTGTTTCAGCATCTACGATCTCAGACTGTATAGCAGCTCCGTGTTTCAGCAATAGCAACCTTGGATAGTTCTACGTTTCAGCAATAGGCCTCAAATGCTAATCTGCAGTTTTGAACACTTATACATTTCTAATCAATGGTCAAGTACGAGAGTGATGTAAAATATTATGAAAAATAGATTAAACGTATAGTAATGAGAAGGGACGTTGTATACCTTTGGGATGATCAGATAAAGTGATAGTATGAGTCTAAATATAGGTGATCAAGAGTATAATAGTGCCAAAAAGTATAGGCAAAAAGGTACATTGTGTGGTCCTAACAGGTAGTTAGGGCTTGTTTGGTGCGTTGTTGAAGCATTGAACCCTCAGTCTACCCCTGTGCCAATATTTATAAGCTTTGGAACCCAGAAATTAAAAAGGTTGTGTATAGTCAAGATGTGGTATTTAGATAAATGAAGGATGGTGTTAAACATGAAGTCCTACCAAGTAAGGAAGAACCAGAGAAAATAGAGTTTCATTTAAAGGATGAAGAATTAGACTCTACAGAAGAACATGAATTAGAAGAAGAATATCCCCATACTCCAATATTGAGGAGATCGTTTCGAGAAAGAAGGATACCAGAAAGGTATACTCCATCTTATTTTTGTTCAAATTTTTCTTTGTTTATTACTGACGATGACCTTAGAACTATCAGGGAGGCAGTGGGTTCAGAGGATGGAAAGCTCTGGAAAAATGCCATGGATAAAGAAATGGTATCCTTGGATATGAATGAGGCTTGGGATCTAGTGGAGTTTCCAAATGGAAGAAATCCCATTGGAAGAAAATGGGTATTTAAAAAGAAGTTGAATACAAAAGGAAAAGTGAAGAAATACAAAGATCAGTTAGTAGAAAAGGGTTATTCCCGGGTTGAGGGAATTGATTTTGGTGAGAGTTTTTCTCCTGTTTCCAGGTTAACTTCTATAAGATTTATATTATCTGTTGTTTTTTCATTTTATTTTGAAGTAGAATAGATGGATGTGAAGACAACATTCCTACATGGGGATCTAGAAGAAGAAATATATATGAAGAATCCAAAGGTTTTGTTGTGAAGGGAAAGATGGAGTTGGTATGCAAGCTGAAAAAGTACCTATATGGTTTAAAACAATCACCAAGGATGTGGTATCAAAAATTTGATACTTATATTCTAGGACTTGGCTTCACAAGAATCAAAGAGGATCATTGTGTGTATTTTAAATTAATTGGTGATCATTTGATGTATTTTGTCTTGTATGTGGATGACATGTTGTTTATAGGAAACAACAAGGAGATTATCTAGGATGTGAAAAATCAGTTGTCCACTAAATTTGACATGAAGGATCTTAGTGCTTCAAATTTTATTTTGGGCATGGAAATTAAAAGAGATCGGAAAAACAGGAAAATTTTGTTAAATCATAGAAAATATGTCGAGACAATATTGCAAAGGTTTAATATGAAGGAATGTAAACCGGTCAAGGTCCCAATTCTTGTTGGTGCAAAGTTATCTATGGATCAGTGTCCCAAGACAAATGAAGAGGAGGAGGGCATGTCTTGTGTTCCATATGTGAGTGCAGTTGGCAGTTTGATGTATGAAATGGTTTTTACAAGACAAGACATTGCACATGCAGTGGGAGTTTTAAGAAGGTATATGTCAAAACCAGGGAAGGAGCATTGGACAACAATAAAAAGGGTTTTCAGGTATATTCACATCGCACTACTAGCTATGGATTGTGCTAGCAAGGAAGAACATGATTGGACAAAGTGTTGGGCATACATGGCTTTCTGGATGCAGACTAGGCTAGAGATCTGGATCGTAGGAGATCTACAAGAGGGTATGTGTTTAACATGTTTGGAGGAGAAATTAGTTGGATGAGAAAATGATAGTCTGTAGTGGCACTTTCAACTATAGAAGTTGAATACATGGAAACCACTCATGCATGTAAGGGAGCAATATGGTTAGAAATATGTTTTTCAAGTATTGGGTTGGTACAACAAGTTGTAAGGATAGATTGTGACGGTTAGAATGCAATTTTTCTCGCGAAGAACCCAACTTATCATTCAAAGACAAATCATATTGATATTCAATATCACTTTGTGAGAGACATGGTTGAAGAAAATAAAGTTTTGTTGATGAAGGTAGACACTTTGAAGAATGTTGCAGATTCATTAACAAAATTTGTGAGCACAGAGAATTTTTCTTGGTGTACAGGATCCATGGGCATTGCTGACTATGTAACATTGTAACCCTCTGTATGCAAAGAAAACAACAAATGGGAGAATTTTGGGTATGTATGTCAAGCACGTAGGGGGGTTTGAGGGGGGGCTGCTAGGCCCCCCCTTCAGGGATTCGGAGGCAGTGCCTCCAAGAAAATTTGTTTTCCTCAGGAAATGTGTCTCATTTTTACCTCATTTTTCATGTCACCTTGATTTTCGTGTCCATTATTCGGCAGTTTTTCAGCACATGATTTTTCTGATGGTTTTCCATTTCATGTTAAGGAATTAGGCTTGTTGACTAATCTAGGTCATTGTGTTAGGTTTTTGGATGATACTGGCTCCTAAATGTATATTGTACTGTAAACAATGTATCGCTATGAATAAATGAATATAGAATATGATGGTTTTCCCACTTTGGGTTTCCAAGGGAAAAGTATCTTTGTAATGTGTGTATTTTTCATTGTATATTTTCTGTTCTTTTATTGAAAATATGTTTGTAGTAAAATATTGTACAAGGTTAAAATCTACAGCTTAATCCCAATGGAATATTTTATTAGTATTCCTTAAAGCTAAAGTAATGGATATTATTATATATCCTAAGTCTTGAAAGTAGGGACAAGGGAGTCCCTTGGACTACCAAGTGTCTTAAAATACACACACACACACACACACACATATACTTGTGGATATAGTGAAAATGGTGGATTATGAATTATGTGAGTATTATTATTATTCCTTCACGGGGGAAGTTTTGAATGGTACCTTACAATATTGGATTGTAACGAGGAACCTCTACTTGTTCTATTAGTGGGAGATTTGAATTGAGGAAGTGGTTGTCAGGACATATTACAGAAGAAGCGAGTTGTCAGACCTATGATTAGTTGTCTAGGAGACAAACTACTCAGATTTGTTCCTTGGTGCACTGGGAAATAAATACGGGGCTCTGAGACTTCCTGTCCGGCCTGTTGTTGAAGCTCCGGAAGGGAAGTGGGGCAGTCGAGGGAATGTTGAGTAGAGAAGGGGCACACTTTCTGGGGTGGGACAGACATGTGGGGAATGAGAGACCATTGGCTAGTTGCAACAATTGGCACCTTGTACATAACAATTATGTTTCTTATCATACCTTAGCCTATCTTAGTATTCCATTTTCCTTGGTAGAGTTTATCCCTTACTCAGGGATGACCTGCTGTTGAGAGTTATGAGCATCGCAGTCTAAGGCTAGGAGGAATGTGGAAGGTCTGCATGCATTTGGTGATTATTTTTATGAGATAAGTGTCATTCATGTACTTATTTGCATTACTGTGCATGTGCAATTATGAGTACTATCATGGAATCTCTGTTGTTAAAATTTTGTATATGAATTGTTAATGGTGTATGCATGTTGTTACTATTTTCCACTTAACTTTGTTCATATGCATAACTTATTATTAAATTTATTGGTACCAAATTTCGTAATGTTGCAGGGAATGTTCCATCTGAGGGTCGGGAACATTATCAGAGCATGTTGTTGAGTCGATGTTAATGGGTACATTACAAATTGGTATCAGAGTTGTAAAGAGCGAGAAATTTTTAAGTGGCGTGACCTAGCCTGGGTGGCTGGGTACATTACAAATTGGTATCAGAACCCAAGTTGCAACACTGAGCCTGCATGGGCCATTTAGTAGAGAGATGAAGTGAAATTTTAGAGGCTATAAGTGAACTGTTTGACAAAATGTCATGAAGAGTTCATCTGCAATTTTTTTGAAAAATATGTTTACGGTGTTTCTGTGGTGGAAACGGAAGAAACAGAGTTAAATTGGGCCAAAGCCCCAATTTTTGTTGTTAAATTCTTAAGGAATTTGGGAAATTTGGTCCAAGGATGAGTTTTTCCAGACGTTAGTCTCTTTCTTAGAAAATTTAGACCTGTAAATGGTCAAATTTGAAGTCAACATAAGGCTATGGCCGAAATGAAATTGACAAAATTTAATGGTTGTTGAGTGACCATGATAAAATGGAATGAAATTGAGAAAAATGCCCCAATTTCCTGCAGCTAATAATGGTATATTCGAAGTGGAAATAGTCGAATTTGAAAGCAGCGTACAAATGTTTATGTACCATACTTGAATTGGTTGTATTAATATTATTCACCGAGCTATAATGATGGTCCAAGAAGGAATTTCATTCTAGGTGAATTTGTGCATTTTTTTGGAATTTTGGAAAATGTGCGAAATTGAAAAAAAAATCGGTATTTTTTCATACGATGATGTCAACATGACGTGGGAAGGGCCACATGTCAGTTAAAGAGGATAAAGGTGATGTGTACTACCATGGTGGTAGGTACACAGAGGCTGGGAGATAAATATAATATAAGTATTGGTTTTAGGCTTTCGTGAGTCCGCGAAGACGAAAAAATGGGTAAGTGTTGGACTTATTATGAGTCTGTGAGTCCATGAAGATGGGAAAATGGCTAAGTGTTGGGACTTATTGTGATTCCGTGAGTCCAAGAGTCTGAAGAAGTGTAAAAATGGTTAAGTGTTGAGACTTTTTAGTTGGACTTATGAAAGAAAGGTTACAACACCGAGAGTCTATGAGTCCGAAGAAGTGGTTAAATGGTTAAGTGTTGGGACTTATTATGAGTTTACGAGTTCATGAAGATGGAAAAATGGCTAAGTGTTGGGACTTGTTATGAGTTTGCGAGTCTGAAGAAGTGGAAAAATGGTTAATTGTTGAGTCTTTTCAGATGAACTTATCAAAGAAAGGTTACGAGACTATGAGTCTATGATTCTATGAGTCTGAAGAAGTGGAAAAATGGCTAAGTGGTGGGATTTATTATGAGTCCGTGAGTCCGCAAGTCCAAAGAAGTGGAAAAATGGTAAAGTGTTGATAATGTTCATCTGTACTTATGAAAGAAAGGTTACAATATATTGAGAGCACAAAAGGGATGCAGAAATCTAGTGAGACTTGGGGGACAACCAAGAACAACAAGGAAAGTTGTACATGAAGAAAGAGGTTGATGCAATTGTTGTAGCAAAAAATATGATATGGCATATTGGACAACCATACTTAGCACAATAAATTGGAATGCATATGCATTTATGAGCATGCTATAAATTCACCTTTAGTACATATAAATATGCATTGATGAATGCAGATTTGTTAATATATATATATAACATAATAAGACTAAGTTAGTCTATTGTTGAATATATTGATATGAAAGTTAATAATAATGGTTGGTCTACGGGGAAAGAGAGAATTATTGCATGATTGCAAGTGTTGTTATTAATGTTGTTGCATATGGAAGGAAGCAACAAAAAGTTGAAGTGATAATTATAAGACTGATAAAAGAGGCATGGGAGATTCTACTGTTATCATCTAATCATGTAGCATCAAATTTATTTAATGGAATCTATGTAGGTATGTATTTTATAAATTTATGTTGCATAATTATTGAAGGAAATCTTGGTAAGAATTTTCTCAGCCGGATTTTATTTTATCACATTATTGTATTATTTGGATGCATTAATGGGAATAAGATACCAATCGGTGTGGTAAAGGTTGGAGTCCTGTAATAATTATAAAATTTTCTTATCTTTTGAGTGCATACAATGACATAGTGGAATGTCATGCTAATTGTTTATGAGCTAATAACCAAATCCATAAAAGGTATGAACCTATTATAGGAATGGATGCTAGAAACTCTATTCATGTATGAGACCATGACATGGCTGGTTATGGAAAGGATATGTACCACTAAACTATCCAATGAACTTTCTACTTCTAAATAATTTTTGGACTGCAACCTTTTTGCTAACACTAATGAACACCACAAAATTATATTCTTGGTGTAGTGTTCAGGTCAAAAAGGAAGGCATCCAAATAGTTGAGCATGCAATAGGAAGTATATGGAGAATGTGGCAAGGAATTAACCAAACTTTCCAATTTATCAATGGTGAGATACAAGACTTAGATATAGAGCATTATAAAAATCAATGGAAATATGCATTGAATAGATATGCGTTGAGAGTTGCACTCATGCATAGTAAGTGGTAGAGTTACACTTACGCATGATAAAATTGTTATGTTTGATTGTGTTGTTAAATGAATTTTTGTGAATGCATGCATATATATTATTTAATGGAAATAATTTTACTAACAACTGAAATGTTACAATTATTACTAACTCTTGGAGTTGAGGAAATTCAAGGGTTTTTAGACATTGCAACAAGAAAGTTGCAATTCAAGTAGTCACATGAGCATTGACTACAAATTTTTTATGTTCAAGAAATAAAATAATAATGGCTAGAAAAGGAAAAGCATAATTGTTGAACATGCACCTGCAGAGAAGGATAATTTCATTCTATTAAATAAATAGTTTGATGACTTTGATTGAATTTTTAAGTGTGGACAATTTTGAAATCACTTGTGATCCTTTGCAAGTATTACAATAGAATTTTATGTTACATAAAATACTAATCATTTGTTTGGTTGAATGCAAGATGGAAAGATTGAAGGAAAGGTGGTATCAAATGTGGCACTGTTTAAATCCATAAGAAATACTAAATCGTGTTGTTGCAACAACCAAGAAAATTATGAGAGAGAATCTCATACTTGGGGAAAAGTTGAATTTCCTTATGAAATGAATTTGAATTTCAAAATGAATTTTTTATAATATCATCTAATAATGATTGTATGTGTGTGATGAGGGTCAGGGAATGAAATTTGATGATCAAATGAGGGTTAATGAATGAAAGTTGGTTGATCGTTACTATGTTTCCATTGTGAGGGAAACATATCACTCAAAAGAGAGTGGACACAAAATCTCTAATAGAATAGACAGAGTCTCACCCAAGGAGTAGGCTAAATTCCAAGGGGTCATGAACTACCATCACATTGACATACACCATTTTTCCTCCCAAAGTAATCGAAAATTGAAGAAATATCCCTAAAAGTTGACTAACTCTTCTGTCAAAGGTCAACAGATTCTAAGTCACAGGCGCAAGCTGCAGGGAACCACAAGTGTGCCAAGCATTTGCAAATAATATAATTACAAAATAACCTTCATCTATTATAGTGTTAGGAATATTACTATCATAAACCTGCATAGTGATTTGGAAAGGCACGTAAGAAGGAAGACAAGGTTCTGTCAAATGATTCCAATTAATAGAAATCATCTGATTGCTTGAAGGGGGTGTCATTGGGAACAGGCATAGTGCCCCCTTGTCTAGGTGAATTAGTATTAATGAGGTAGACCTAAGCAACATCCTCACTCTTTTAATGAGGAGTGGGATCGACCGATGACAGAACCAGATCAACCACTTTGGTTTCACTCTTTAAGGGAGGAGTAGGATCGATCGATGACAGAACTGGATCAATCACTTGGGTTTCACTTTTAAGATGAATATTTGGGATGATCGATGATGGAACTATATCAACTACTTGGATTAGTGGTTCAACAGAGGATGAAACCAAATTGACCACCTGATCAACCAGACTGACCGGGGATGGAATCGGATTGACCAGTCCATCAAGTAATGACAATTTGGGAGATATCTTATGATAACCAGTTGAAAATTGAATATTTTCCAAAATATAATAATCCTCATCCATACGAGGGAAAAGGTGAGAGTAATGATCACCTTCACATAACATAAAATGAAATTTGACAGTTATATTCTTCTTACCAACCTTAACGTCACTAGTTGACGGGGTGTCACTAGCATGTTCAATAGGATTTGATGATATGGAAGAGAAAATTTCCAAAACCTTGGGGAGACCAGGGTAATCCCTTAGAAAGTGGTCACCCTTAAGAATATTTCAAGGGAATTTGGGTGTACCCTCCAAGGTGCCTCGAGTGAGTTTGAACAACATTTGAACCAGGTACAGTGAAGACTGCCCTTCACTATCAACGTGTGTACCAACCCTACAGATATAGGCCACTAAGGTTACCAACTCATAGCTATCCTCCGGGAAGGTACATTCGACAGTCAAGAAGGAAATTATGGGAAGGATAACATGTCTGAAATTCTTCAAGAGAACTGAAGACAAGTGGACCAGAAGGCTACAAAGAACCTCAAATGGATTCAGGATTCATGAATCTCTAAGACCAAATGAAACTAGTCGTTTCTCAGGAAGAACATGTTATCACTATGTAAATTGCTTGGTTGAAGAGGAAAATCACAAAGGTAACCACAAAACCACTTTAGAAATGAAAACTAGCCTTTTCAGTTCAGAGAGGGATGTCTCTTGTCACTTGGTCTCTAAAATATAGGTTTCTTTGATGATCAATGGCTAGGTTTTAAAATATTTTTTTATAAGGTTTATGTTGATAATGAGAGGGGGGTGAATTAGTATCAAGTACAATTTCAAAAAAAAATCAAATTATACTTCAACCAAATTATATATTCAATTATATCCAATGAGCAATGAACAAGAGTAGAAGAGTTACACCAATACACCACAATACACCATGCACAATATACGAGAAATAATCAATAGTTATTGTTCAAAGGAAGTAATGACTTCCAAGGGGAGATACATATTCCAAATATAAAGGGAGGGATAAACCTCCAAAAGAAAGATACAATACTCCAATATCAAGAGAGGGTTGACCTCTCTATCCTTTGCCCTTCCTTCAACCCAAGAATATATGAGAGATAATAAAAATTGATTATCACCATCAACCAACCATCACATAGAACTTGATAATGCTTCCTGATACTTCTTCAACTTATGAAAATATTCACTTATTCGAATACTCTGATCCTGTAGATAATATTACTCAATGTATTCTCTGAAACTCCTCCAAGTTTCACTCCTTGAATCCTCCCAGAAAAGGAGTTATAGAGAAAATGGTAGACCTTATTCAATTCTGGTTTATTCAGGAGAGAAAACTTGTATAGAATGCCCCATGCTCAATATTTAACATAAGATTCTAAACTTTGTACACAAGAAACTACAACCAGTATGATTTCCAATACAATTTGTCTCCTGTCATTTGGATTCTCTATGAATACATTATGACTATTTTACCTGGAACACTTGTTTATGACTAGCTTTAGGAATAGTAAAAAACCCTATATTCCACATAGTGTATCTCCAAACTTATAGAGAATAAAGAGATGAAATTTTTTCCACAGGTACCTAGATATGTCTTCTCAATAGCCTATGAATTTCACCATCTGAATCGTTCTAGAAACAAAGTTATAGCGAAAATGGTACGATGACTTGTAAATAACATACCTTAGAACACATCACCAAAAGACTTCATACTCCCTTGAAATCCGACCTTCTTTACTTCATATTTCCTCTGAAATTTGACTTATATATCCTTGTTCATTAACAAACTTGTGTGTATTTAAAATGAATGTATAATGATATGTATTTATACCCTTTATGTCACTTCCTTTTAACATTAGGGTCAACATGTAGTTTATGCTTCAATTCACATTTTCATCTTCAAAAATTCATTTCTCCTCAATCACGAGGATCCACGTGGCATGCCACATACCACCAGAAGAAGCATGACTTATACTATCCATCCATGGGTGTTGTATCTACATGTATAATTTCCTTCATGTATATCTACTTCGATCAACTCTGGGGTCCAAAAGACAATGGCTAGGGTTGACATCAATGACAACAACCAATCTTCCAACAATTTACTTGCAAGAAGGAAAGGAACATGTTGGGAAATGGAGTCAATATTTGAAAGCAAATGAAAATAGTGTCTAGTAGGTAGAACTCTCAAGGAGTCAAATGA
This sequence comes from Picea engelmannii, assembly GCA_009831015.1. Classification (NCBI taxonomy): domain Eukaryota; kingdom Viridiplantae; phylum Streptophyta; class Pinopsida; order Pinales; family Pinaceae; genus Picea; species Picea engelmannii. The sequence goes on from ML787499.1 coordinate 653,488, forward strand.
TAGGTATGTGATGATATTTTAGTTTTTAATTTGTTGATATAGGATGGAAGAAGGAGAGAAACACATAAAAAAATTTAGAGCACCATAAAAAATGAATTATGATGAGTTAAGAAGGAAAAATAATGTTCAAAATGCTTGAATCTAAAACATCATTTTCAGATGAATTTCAAACCATTTGATATCCAATTTAAACACAAAAGTATCTGCAGATGAAAGATAAAGAAACAAGAAGTACATACATGAAGAGAACATAGACTTCAAGTCACCACCACCAGAATCTTTTGTATGAAAAAGATTTGGACTTCTCCACTAGTATTTCATTCAAATTCAAAAAATTGGTACAATGTTCAAGACAAAATGTCCTTTGTGCTTCTGCCAACCCCTTGGACCTCTCTCCTCATTCAATATATATATATATATATATATATATATATATATATAAGGAGGTCAAAATCCATATTTTGCAAAAGATAGAGAGTTGTTACAATAACTTAGGAAAGAATATTTTCCAAAAATTTTCTCATATCCTACTATCTAGGGTTTGATTTTTTACCAACTAAAAATGTGCCAACTAAAGAGAAAATCATGGCATATGATAGGAAAATATCCAAGCTTCAATATCCATATCAATTTTGGATCACCTTTGCTAAGTTGGAGGTCCATCAAATCGAATTTCAAAAGATTTTGGAACTCTGTTAGCAAATCTAGCTTGGCGAAATTCTAGAAAATAGGCCTCAAGGATCATTTCATATATTCCAAATAATAACACAAAACATCATTATTTTTTCAAAACTTCTTCTCCATATTCTCGGAATTTACACCCAAAGATGATGACTAAAACATGAAACCATTAAATGCTTAAATTTGGAAATATGGGTTGTAAAGATTCATTCAAATCTCCCAAAATGTGACACCTTTGTAAAAACGAAGAGAGGTTTTTTATTGAGTCCATTATTGACAAAAACCTCTCTGGGTTTTTCCAAAATCCTCTCCAGATGGTCATAAAGTGATCTTGAAGTTGACCACTAAAATTGTCATTTGTGTAGCGTGTTGTTGTAACACGTTGTGTAACTGCAACCTACAATAGTTGCGTAGTGATATTTACACATCGTGGTGGATTTATTTAGTAAAATTCATTTAGTAGGTGGTTCAACATAGATGGAGGCTGAAAATCATTTTTAGATCATCCACCAATAATTTTCCAATGTCCATTATCCTTCTATGTGCTTACAACACTTGTGTAGTGTGAGATATCTATGAAAGTTATGTACAATACAATTTTCCAACAAAAACTCAAAACTGGTTAGTAGTTCGTCAAAAATCAAAACTACGAGAATATGAAACCTATATCTCACCCACCTTTGCAAGTAGGTCCAACTTACCTCTAGCTTCATCATTTGCTTGAGATACCTATTTGATTTTCTCAATGAAGATTTGTGTCTTTTCAAGTTTCCCACCTGCCTGAACAACAATGCATTTCTTCTTAGTTTTAACTGAGCATTTGTCAGGGCTGCACAAGACTATTTGATGGCTGGTCCACACTCCTTAAAATGACTCTCAAACCTTAGTTCTGATACTCTTTTATTTTCCCTGAGATGAATGATTAGGTCTTGATCCTCCCTTAGTTGTCATATTGTATATGTAGGCTAAAACAATGAGACCGGTAAGGACAAGGAGGTTTGTGTTCGACAACACAGGTATTCCAACAGAGGACGAACACCTTCAGTAACCACTCACATAACCAAATCAAAGATCAACACACTGATGTTTTCACGTGGTAAAACCCCTACGGGGAAACATCCACGGCCCCAGCCAACGCGGCCACTTGGAGCAGTT
>ML787499.1:660798-676266 GCA_009831015.1 Picea engelmannii
TGTCGGGAACATATCGTGACCGTCAGATTGCCTAACTACAAATGCATACTAATGCATACTAAAGAAACACACTTTTACCTAACGACATATTAGACCAAGTAGATCTTAACTAACTCCTAAGTGTCTAAATATCCTAACAGTTTGAAAGGCCAAAACTCTGACATGGTTCTTTACACAATAGAAAAAAAGGTTAGGGTTTGCTCAAAATGTGTCAAACTAACTCAAAAATGAAATAAGCATGTTTTTAGATTTCAAGTAATAGGTACAAGATACTTTTTAGACACATGATATAACCCTTCAATATTTGCACAACGAAAAACAGAGGAATAGGGGATGCGTAGCATGTGAGTACTGTGTGGAGATTGCGTAGTGGGTATGAATAGTTTGCATAGCAAGTGAGGTATTTTGAATTTGCTGGAGAACAGAGGTATGATCAATGGCATAGGGTGCCTGCAATGAAAAATGGAAGGGGATAGATATGCATAATCTGAGCAAAGATGATTTGAAATGTGATTTGACTGTTTTGGAGTGATATGACATTTTATGTAGCACCCAGGAACTTGCACAGCGTGCATACCTTTTTTGCAGACCAAGTACAAAACCACTTTGAAAGATATCAAATATTCCATAATAATCTTTGATGACTCTTTTATTTCATAATGTGTCATAATGTGCCATGAAATCCAAAAAAAACCATTCCACCTAGACTAATGACTTGAGTCTTTTTGACATGCCTCTTATATTTTATTTGATTAATGACCTAAGGACCTTGAAATATCTCATGAGACACAAATATTTGAAAATGCACACACACTCAATGAATCAATTAGGAATGCATTGGTCTTCCCAATACCAAGGCATGAATTTACAAACTCTTGACAAACCTCTAACTCTACCCTAAAAATAATGATACTAACATAACCCCCAATATACGATCTTTCCACTTTGTGGGTTCAACTTTAGAGGGGAAATATCCGTTGCTCTCCTGCATGTGACCTCGTGTTTAACCCCTGTGTGAGAGGGGGATCCCGACTATGCTTATACAAACAATTCGATTTAGCACTCCCTAACACAAGATTCTATGTTTTTTTTATGGCTTTGGAAAGTTATCCTCACAACCTATTCCAAAGCCCTAAAATTTAAGCTAATGTAGGTTCTCTACCAGATAATATAAAAGTGTCTGATCAATTTTATAAGCACTTCATTTTAGGGTTATTGTTTACTCAAGGGTGAAAGTGAAACTTATGATGTTTTAGACTCAACTCCAAAAGAATGCAGAATAATGAGATGCAAATATTTTTCTTCAATGAATCCTACATACGGGATGGAGAAGAGGTTCAACTTTCTTCAACCAAAAATACCCAATTCCCAAAAACAATTTTCTAAATGCAATCTACTACACTACCCAAAATAAAGAACACAATTATCTTATTTATTTGATTTTAAAAGAAAGAAAATGAAAATCTTTTAATGCTTCATTACTTTCAATCAAAATGAAAGAGTTGGATGTAGATAGAAAATACACGAAGCAAAAAGATTTCAAACAAAGAATGCACTCAAATGATAACGATAAATGAAAGAAAAAAGTATGATAACTCGTTCAATCAATAAATCAAATATACAAAAGAGAAAGAATATAAACAATCACGAAAAATCCTCAAATGAAGAGCAGCAAGAAACATAAATCAAGTTAGGTTTTCATAAGAGTCCCAATCATCTTGAAAAATGAGATGTTAAAAATGAATACAAGAAGGCTCAATACCAAGAAACATTTGCAAACATTAGTTGATGAACAATCATAAACAATCAAGCAATCTTAAAGCTTTACAAGACGAAGATCAAATAAGCTCAAAAGGAAAAAAGAGCCAATGGATTCTGTTAACCCAAGGGGGCCAAAACTAAGAGAAAATTTGCAGACTCAAAGGATAAACATAAATGAGTGATAAATGCCCAAATCTTAGCAAAATAAATTCAATAATATTCAAAGGTCTCTGAGAAAAAATCCCCTTAGGATTAGACTAAGAAAAAGTGAGGAGAAAGGTGCAGAAAAACCTAGAAAAGGAGATCAGTGCTCCTATTTCCAAAGGTATAGAGTAATACAACTCTATGGTATACACTACAGGGGAGAATTGATCCTAGATCAATTCTCTTTTTTTCATAGTAGAGGAGAGATTCCCTTCCCAAAATCTCAGGAAAATGGCTAAAAGCTCAAAAAACTTTTCCAAAGACTTTATGAAATATTCAATGAAGAAGAGAGAAAGGGGAGTATATCAAAAACAAACAACAAAAAAGATATGAAGGTGATCAAAATATCATACGATCCAAGGAAAGACAAGTCAATGTCCTTCCCCAGTGAAGTAACCAATTTTTGTTACAGAAATATTCCCCTATGAAAAGGTGAACTTTCCCTTGGATTACTGACCCCTATACCAAGACATAAACAATAATTTGGACACTACCATTCCTATAAACTCACTTTTTCTTATCAAAAAAGAGAGGAGAAGGTAAAGTAGGATATAATATGTTTATGATGTTTGTCCTAGCTTCTCCTATCCATAAGCTCGATCTGATTCCTGTCGCAAATAAATACCTGCAATGAACAACAAGAAATAAGTGACTTCCTTCTACTCTAAAGGATTAGGAAAAACAAATTCATCTATGCAAATCATATTAAACATATACAAGAACATGAAACCACATACTTGAAGGAAATAGGCCAAGTATATTAAATGAGAACAAAGAAAACTTACAGACCATGAATTATGTCCGTTGCAACTCCTCCAAGATCTCATCGTCCAACCCTTGCATGAATCCCACGATAATAATTATGATATCTCCAAGATTTCCCCAGAATCAAAGGTTTGATACATTTAGTATTCCTGATCTTCTCCATGGAAATCCTTCATTATATAGGATTTGGATGCTTAACCACCATGGAGAATATCACTCACTGGATCCACTAAAATGGGATCTCCAAGAATTTTAGGGAGAAAATATCTCTCAAGGATTTTAGGGAGAAAATATCTCCCAAGGATTTTAAGAAGGAAATATCTCTCAAGATCCACCAAATTAGGATTTTGGTTTGAGAAAATATCTTGGCCATCCATGAGATTCTCAACCTCTCCTTGAGATTATGAAACTAAATGTGAGTTGGATTCTCACACTAAATTAATTTTTTTTTTATGAATATTAATAAATCATTCCCATGCACATAATATTTTGACCTTCATATTATATGTTTCTCCTCCACATTGAATAGGGATTGTGACATATGTTATTTCATGGTGTCAAGGTGTATGCGACACTTAGCAAGGTGCATATGAAACTTTTACGACACTTGCGACACTTAGGTCTAAATAGGGATGACACTTAATTGTGACATTTTGATTTGTAACACGAGCCCCAATTGTAAATGTAAATGTAATTATACATATAGGATGGTGAGATAGGTTATTATAGGCCATCATGTTTATATGTTTATTAGGCCGGAGAGCCTAGATGATATAGGCCATTGATCCTATTTTTGTAATATGTAAAAACTCATATTATTAATGAAAACATATCGTTTCTGCAGACCAACCATGTAAAAGAGTATGGGGGGTAAAGTCCACTATAAAGGGAAAGGGAGGCTAAGAGTCTAGGAAGGGGATAAGCTAGGGGGATTAATCCCAATGGAATATTTTATTTTTATTCCTTAAAGCTAAAGTAATGGATATTATTATATATCCTAAGTCTCGAAAGTAGGCACAAGGAAGTCCCTTGGAGTGCCAAGTGTCTTAAAATGCACACACACACATACACACATATATATTTGTGGATATAGTGTGAAGGGGGGATTATGCGTTATCTGAGTATTATTATTATTCCTTCATAGAGTCATTTGTGAATGGTACCTTATGGTACTAGACTATAACGAGGAAATTATACTTGTTATGTTAGTGGGAGAGTCAAATTGAGGAAGCGGTTGTCAAGCCGTATTATGGAAGAAGCGGGTTGTCGGGCCCGTGATTAGTTCTCTCTGTGAGAAACTACTCAGATTTTTTTTGGTGTTCTAGGAAATAGATATGGGACTTTGAGACTTCTTGTCCATCCCATTGATAAATCCCCGGAAGGGAAGTAGGGAAGCAGAGGAATTGTTCAGAAAAGAAGGGGCACACTTCCTGGGGTTGGATAGGCATGTGGGGAATGAGAGACCGTAGGATAGTTGCAACAATTGACACCTTGGATAGAACAATTATTCTTCTTATCAGACCTTATATTGGCTTAGTATTCCTTTTTCCCTAGTATATTTTAGCCCCAGCTCGGGGGTGACCCTCTGCTGAGAGTTATGAGCAACACATTCTAAGGATGGGAGGAATGTGGAAGGTCTGCATGCAGTTGGTGATTATTTTTTTGAGATAAGTTTGTTAAAAGTATTGGTAGTATGTTGTCATTGAGGGAAACATGTCTGTAAAAAAAGAATGATTTCATACATTTTCTCCCCTTATCACTGATATTCTTTTCTATCTCATAGTAAATTTGTTTTCTGCTTAATTTTGTTTTACTGCTTCTCTCCCCCTTTGACATCAATGAAAAAGAGTGAGTTTCTGACTATTTTTCGTCCCCTGTGCATTTATTGACTACTTATCTCATTCCATTGGGATATTTGTGTTCAAATCAGTAGTATTCTTGGCACTAACTTATAGTGATACCAATTTGTAGTGATCAAGTCTTTTAAATCTAATCTAATCACTTTCTTATTTGATAACCAAAATACTCCCCCTAAGTTTTTACTGACTATCCTTTGTCAAATATAACAAGAGTATGAATCTTACTAATCTTCTTGATCTACTTATTATTCCTCTTTGATATTTCATAGAAATATCGACTGAGGATTGATACCAATTGATTTAATACCAATTTTGTTATCAATTGATTTTTGTTGAATGATACCCCTTGAAATTCTCTGCTACTTTTTCTCTTCTCCCCTTTTTACAAAAGTGACAAAAAAGATATTTTCTTGTTCCCTCTGAGGTTATACGCCCCCTAAGGCGATGCTCTCCTTTTTCCAATTTATGCTTCTTGTATTCTACAATTCATCTTATCAATGATTTTTCTTTCTTTGGCTAAAGGATTATGACATCATCAATATTGTGTTATATTCTTCTATAGGGACTTCCCTTTCTTGAGATTGATCTATTTCATGTGAAATAAGTCAAATCCAGTGATGACCACTCTTGCGAAAAAAAGGAAAAAACATATAAAATTAACCGAAGGATGAAACCCTGAAGTAACGACAACCGTTGATCTAAAGTAGAATATGGGAATTGTTAGATTAGGAGATAGTCAACTCTGACATTGACCACTCTAGAAAAAATATGCCAAGAACATATGAAATTACCCGAAGGTCGAAACCTTGAAGTAACGACAACCGTTGAACTAAAGAAGAACATGGGAACCATCAGATAAGGAGAGAGTCAACTTTGGCACTGACCACTTCAGTGGAAAAGGGATGAGAACATGTAAATTCACCCAAAGGTCGAAGTTCATAAGTTACAAATTTAATACATGTGTTATAGGATAAATCCGTAAGTGCAGACATAAACCGATCTCCCTAGATCCACCTGGATCTAGAACAAAACAAGACAGAATAATACTCTTTCCCTAGATTTCGACTATTGAATGAACTAGGAAGTAAGAATCATGAACATACCGTATGATCGCTTCATTGGGTCTTTGTTGTTCCAGTTTCACTCCAATGCTCTTGTGCAGTCCAGACCAACACAGTTCAAACCAATCGAAGTGAAAGCAACTTAATATATTCAACAGTTAATCTATGTATATGATCAAGGAGTTATACAATAAAGAAAACATATCTTTATGGGAAAGGGACATATTACTGTATTATATTGATTGAAAGAAAAGAATACAACCTGTGCCTTGATGTTTCAAACCTCCTTTCGATGACCCTTGGCTCTGACACACACACTTGCTCACTTGCATGAAGAAGATCAACCACCTTTGAAGAACTTGTTGGAGTTCTCTAGCTGCTGTAGCATCAGTCCTTCACACAATCTTTCAATAATTCTCCAATATCTTTTTAACCTTGTTTGATTCTAACATTTTCCATGAGAATCCCCTCAATATATAAGAGAGAATGAATTAGTTATTTGGATAGGAATGATCCCAAAATATCAGGAAAGCCAGTACTTAGATAACCATTCGAATGTCATCTCATCCTTCTAGAAGATTCCCTTCTAGAAGGTTCGAGAATTAATCTTTTTCCCTTCTTTAGAAAGTGTTCACACCCTAGTAGTTAGACACAGTGCGAACTTCTCGCACCCTGGCTTAAAGCATCCTGTGAGAATCATGCATTCTCACAGGCAAATGTATTGGTAGCCTACGAACCTTCCTCAAAACTGTGATTTCTGGAAAGAGATAAAGGTAACTTTTCTCTAGAGAAATTTCTAATGAAGAGCCTGAGTATACCATCATCAATACATCATCATGATGACTAAAATCATGGGTAATAGAATGCCCCCCAAAGTCTGAGATTGGAACCAGTGATAGTCGATAGACTTTTGTAAGTTGCATGTGTGTGTCGAGAACCAAGAGCACATCTAATCAGAAACCTGAGAACAAACAAGCATCTGCAGAGTATCATATATATCAATTCTGAGGTAGGCATTCCCATACTCATATCACAGACTGATGCCATCGTAGACATGGGTCATGGCCACCAATCATACACTGTGGATCCATGCCGTCAAAACATAGCATAGCCACCTGAATACACTGTGGATCTATGCTAGAAATTTCAAATCAAGATGACATAGCCACGAAACATACACAGTGGATCTATGTGTCATAAATTATACAGACTCCATCGCAACCTGGATCACAAATATAATATCCAGGTTCTTCAATCTCGTCACCCAAAGTACGAATCTAACCATGTGATTACATGTGTTGAAGTCGAACATGGTAGAAACCACTTGATTACCGGTCATTGATGAAACCATTAACAAGTGCGAGGGAAATCACCATTGATGTCAATGACTCCCAAGGTACTATAGTACAATCCATCAACTATGAGTGAATGAGTTTATGTCGAACACCCGATGGAATCTTTCGATCAAGGGTCAATGATTTAAACCCACTGTCAAAAGCGAGGAAACTTGCCATTGAGGCATGCAAGCTCCAAGGTACTAAATAATTTCTAAGTCTTGATTCCGGATAATGAGCTGAAGTTGATGGTACAAAACGCGTCACAGGAGGGCCTTAATGTATCCCCCATCAATGACATGAAATGAGTAACAGAGTTTGAAGGTGAAACAGAGCATGTTGCAAATTGGACTGGACACAGGGAAGGTCGACACAGATCGAATGGATAATTGCAGATGGCCAACTCAATATAGGTTTCAAATGGACCTCTCTTGAACATATTAACGACACGACCAATGATTTGGCGGCATTGACTCAAAGACAACACATGGAATGACCTTGTAATCAATCGAAAGAGAGACAAATGGATTTCCCAAACCGGCTTCAAATGATGAATAGGGGGTGTCATGTTCAAGAGCGACACTTACTGCCAACAAATACAAAGATGAAACATATCCCTTTCCCAAATTTTCCCCCACCATTTCTGGAAAGTACCTCTTTATTTTTACGCAAGATTGAAGAGGATCACGTATGCTTTTTGATATAAGTTCATCCTTTGGACGAGTCCCTTGGAGCATTTTTAACGAACCCTAAGAAGGAGTGGTTCGGCCCCATTGCGGGTCTGTCAATGTTTTTTTAACGAGTCCAGATATAGTAAACTCGAAGGCTTTTCAAGATTATAGAGTTTGGAAAAACACTTAAAAAAGAACTCTCTCAGTTCCTTTTTCATAAAATAGTCTGGATGAGACTGAAAAAGAGAGAAATTATCTCTCACCAGACACATACTTCAAATACTTTAGCGAGTGTGAAAATAGCAAGGTCGCTCGGCGATCTTTTCATGTTTAGAGAGTCTGAAAAGAGCTTAAAGAGGACTCCAGGGGGGTTCCTTTTTTGTATAACCTTGTTGAGCCCGAAAAAGTGATAAAACTATGCTCGATCATGTTCTCCTATATTTATGAGCATAAGAACGGACAAAAACGACGCTCGAGGTTTTATGTAAAAACTTTGAAAACAATAAAAAACACACCATAACGAAGAAAAATATGTTCATACCCTTGTGTTTGGTTATCAACGTCATCACACCTACAAGTCATTACACTCATCTTGATATTAGTGATTAGGTTTAATCAATTAATAAGCATAAAAACCCAAAAATGACATAGTAAAAAGTAAATTAAATGAGTAAATACACATTTTTACCATATCATTTCACATTTTCACTATTGAGTTCCAAAACCCCCTTTTTACCCTCTGAATTCGGCGTTGATTTTCGGGAGCTATAAGAGATCATTTGAAGAGCTGTCTGCAGAATTACAGTAAGCTCTTCATGCCTGACATTTCCATGGTTTAAATTTTTTATTTCATTGGTTATTTTTGCATTTTCAAGTTCATTTTTGAACCCTATATGCGCATAGGCATTCTCGCAGGCAGCCCATACGGGAACTGCAAGAATGATGCTTTCTCGCAGGAAAGACTTGAGCCACCTGCGAGGTGTTCACACTATGTATAATAAGGCACCTGCGAGCAGCGCAAAACTCAATTTTTTTTTAAAATATTTAGCCAATGAAAAAGTTTTAGATTATGAACCAAATCACTAATCCTCCTTCTATGTTCCTTATGCAGGTAAATAGCCACAAATATGGTGCTCGAGTGGCGAGAACGAGAAAATGAGGAGGATAATGCAAATGCCAAGAATCATCCTCCCACCATAGATGCAATGAGATATTGTGGGCTCTTAAAATACTTTCGCATCCCAGGTATGAGGGCCCAGGTCAGACTACTGGAGTATCTAGTATGTATGTGGGACCCAGATCAGCAGGTTTCAATGTAGGATCTCGTACTTTGTCCATACACATCGAGGACATATAATTTTTGACCGGGTTGTCCAGGCATGGGTATCATGTCAGTCTGACCGGTAGTAGAGGTGGTGGCCTCAAGATGAGTGAATACTGCAATCAATACTGTGTACCGGAGGCTGAGAGGAAAAAGGGAAAAGTTGTTATCTGGGGGGTACAAGACTTGACCCTCTGCACTATTCTCTTTACTATCACTCAGATGGTCAGGAGTTCTGCTCTGCATATGGCATTACAGAGCTATTTCCAGTACACCATCGAGTGTACTGAGCCCCGAGTATTCAACTGGGCGGATGTTGTACTTCACAGTATCAAAAGGCAATTAATTAAATGCAGGCGAGGTGAATTAAAACAATTTGGGTATGGATATTTACTAGTGTCCTTCTTCCTTGAGAGGGTCCCCGTATTCAGACTACAGGTTGAGTGGGACTTTCCGGGTCCTAGGGATCCAAGGATGTTGAGGTGGTGTCGGCTCATGGCCCAGCACGTGGCAGGACCAATCGTCGAATATGATGATATTTTCTTTGACTGGCTGCAAAACCAGATGTTGATGGTCGATGACTACGCGTATGCCGGGTTGGATTTTCAAGGAGATTCGGATTTGGCACTGCCTGAGGACGCTCAGTGGGGAGACCTCAGTAATAATTACATGCATTTTCCCTTTTTTAAATGTTTTTGAATTTTTATTATCATATTTAAATGTTTTTTGTTTTATATGTTTATTCGAAGACTAACACAAAATGTTTGTTGATAACACAGATGTTGGATCGTATATACCTCATGGCACCTCTCCTATCCAGTGACGAGGAGAAGTAGCACCAGCAGCACCACAGTATGTCAAAGACTATCAAGTGGTGGAACAGAATTTAGAAGGTCTGACAGCAGACATTCCAGATATGACTCTGGAAGAGGTTCCACGACGCGATCAGCATCACACTATAGGGGTATCATCATCTATGAGTCGACTGCTCCACAGGGTTGCTAGGTAAGTCATGTGTTATCATGAACGTCATCCGTGACATCACTTTGTAGAAGCTATGAGCTTCAGATTTTGATATTTTGGTCTTCAAACAAACTTTTTGTAAAAAACAAACTCTTTTGATTGTTATATATACATATGGATTCTACCAGTGTACTTTATATTGTGTGAATTTTAATGTGTTTGATTTATAAATGGTTCAAATGTATGTCCAATACATAATTATCCAATGCATCTGTTAATGTATTAAGACATCTAGGAATATGTTGATATTCAATGTGATCAAAATAACGCTCCAAGAGGCAAATTGGCAAATACACCCATAACAAAGTAGGACTTCGAATAGAGTAGATGTTACTTAGTTGTAGTACTACAAGCTGTGATTCAAGTCGCACAACCAAATGACGAATTCCGAGTGAGATAGCATCAACCAATAATTCAATCACGACGCTATACTCTGCAGTGTTGTTAGTTTCCCGGCCAAGAAATATACCTCATAAAGATACAAGTTCGTTTGTTGGGGCATAGATTTCCCACGCAGTGGAAGCTAGGTTCCGAGTACTACGGCTAGCACCATCAGCGAAGCCAATATAGGGTAGCAAAGACTCCGACATTTGGCAATCAAACACAATGTCACATAAGGGCAGAGACCAGATAACGTCAAAAACAAACTAAAGTAACACACACAAAGTATGATACATAAAATAAAAGTACTTGTGCACAAATGACTTATGTATAATACTTCTTCAAGTACAACCCATTCCTGGGTTCACTCAAAGGGATACCATCATAATCGACTAGCTCATATGCTCCTTTTTCCAAAACTCGACAAACAATGTAAGGACCTCGCCACATTGGTTCGGATTTCCCAGCTCCTAAGACATCTCGATCCTGTTCATAAAGAAGAACAAGATCACCTTCAGAGAAAACATGAGGCTTGACATGCTTGTCATACTATGCCTTGACATGTTTCTTATGGGCTTCTATTACTAGAGTGGCGTATCATCGAGTCTCTTCTAATCGCATTAAATACAATAGGCGTTCTTCTTCAGCCGAAGTATTTGGTAAGAGTTTGACAGCTAGCTTCAGAGAAGATATCTCACATTCTATTGGAAGAATGGCTTCCACACCATAGACCAATCGAAAAGGCGTAAACCCTATGGAATATTTAACAGATGTCCGATATGCCCACAATGCCAAAAACAACATTGTGTGCCAGATTGTTTATGAATTCCTATCATCCGTCGAAGCATAGTGATAAGAACTTTGTTGATTGCTTCAACCTGGCCATTAGCTTGTGGATAATAGGGTGTCAAGTTATCATGATGAAGACCCAACTTTTATGTAAGTTCATACATCATAAAATTCCTAAAATGACTACCGTGATCAATGATGATAGCTTGAGGAACACCAAAGAGAGCTATGACATGGTTAAAAAGAAACAATGTTGCAGTCTTTCTAGTATTATCGAATGTTGGCATCGCCTCGGCCCATTTTGTAAAATAATCAACAGCTACAATGATGTAACCAAGCCCCTCGGCCGAGTGAGGGTGACATGTCATGAAATCAATGCCCCATTTTGCAAAAGGACCAACTGAGACCACAGGATGAAGAGGAGCAGGATGTGACCGAATTTTTTGATTGTAGGTCTGGCAGGCATGGCATTTATGAACGACAGTAATGCAGTCATTGAACAAGGAAGGCCAAAAATATCCTGCGCGTAAGATCTTCTGGGCAGTAGCATACCCAGACATATGACCACCACATGCTCCAGAATGGAAATCATTTAAAGCTTTCTCGGCTTCATCAAATGTCAGACAACGTCAAAAAACAAAGTCAATGCCCCGATGGTAAAGAGTATCCCCGAGGATAGTGTATTGATGTGCTTGATAGCGAATGCGATGTCGTTCAGTATTAGACAAAGCAGGCCGAAAAGTTTGGGTTTGTAGATATATAATGATATCTCCATACCAAAGATCGTTAGTACTAATGAGGAAAAGAGACTCATCAGGTAATGAATCTACTGCTACATTTTCTGTGGCAGAGTGAGGAAAATCACATATCAATTCAGAGAAAACTAAAGATTTCTTAGACGTGGCGCAATCGAATTCCAAATCAACCTCCTGGAGGATGACAATCCATTTGGAGTATTTGCCCCCTAGAAATTGACATGTCAAAATATGTTGCATGGGGTTGCAATGAGAAATCACTCTAGTTTTCTGTGAAAGGATATAATGCCGAAAGCGTTGAACAGCTTGAACGACAACCAAGGCCATTTTTTCAACATGTTGGTACTTGATTTCTGTGGAAGTGAGATTTCTACTCAAGTAATAAATAACATGCTCATCGTGTGCATCATCCTCCTGGACGAGAACCATGCCAATAGTATACTCAGAGGCAACAAGATAAAGAAAATAATCACAACTATAGTTAGGAGGAAAGAGAAGCGGAGCTCGTGTGAGAGACAACTTCAAAGCCTCAAAAGCATTGTTAGCAATGGTGTCCCAAATGAACTCAGAATCTTTCTTTAATAGCCGTGTAAAACCATGAGTAATCTCAGTGTAATTAGGAATGAAACGATGAAGAAAGTTTGCTTTCCCCTGCAAACTTTGTAATTGGCGTAGTGGCGAAGGAGGAGGGATATTAAGAATGACCTCAACCTTAAGAGGATCTACCCTGATCCCTTGACGTGAAATGATGAAACCTAAAAGACGACTGGATTCTACGCAAAAAACGCATTTGTGAGGATTTAAATGGATGCGATAGAACCGACAACGAATGAAAATAGCTCGGAGATGAGTGGGGTGATTGACTTGCCGCAAAGAATGAGCTGGTAAATCATCCAAATAGGGTTGAATAATATGCTTTATATCATGAAAAGCATAGGACATAGCACGTTGAAAGGTCACGCCAGTATTCTTAAGATCGAAAGGCAGCTTTCGGTAGGCAAAAGTACCCCAAGGACATATAAAAGCAGTTTTATGTTGGTCCTCGGGAGCTATTTTAATTTCATTATAGCCGGAGAAACCATCCATTAGAGAGAAAATTTCACTGTCGGCAAAATCATCGACAATCTGGTCGACAAAAGGGGTTGGAAAGTTGTCTTTTGGATAGGATTTGTTAATGTCCCTATAATCAACACATACACGAATACTGCCACCTTTCTTATCAATCGGTACAGGGTTGGAAACCCATTTTGTCAGAGCCACGGGATAAATAAAGCCAGCTTTTAGAAGTTTTTCAACCTCGAGCTTGATAGTCGCCGCTTTACGTGGGTGGACTGGACGTAGCCACTGCCGGACAGGTTTAGCTCTGGGGTATGTCTTAATCTCATGTACAATAATAGCAGGGTTGATACCTGGCATCTCTTCGTAACTCTAGGCGAATACATCACGAAATTCTTTGAACAGAGAAGTATAAGTGACAATTTCATCTGGAGAACACGAAGCTCCAATATGAACATTTTCAACTATCCTAGGTTTAGTGGATATATCAATGGGAATCGTGGGTGATATATTACTGAGGTTCCCTTCAGTGAACACATCATGTGTCGATCTGGGAACAGTTGATATGACAACAACAGTGGACGGAGTCGAAATCCATTGGTAGTTCTCCAAAGTGTGTTGTTTCAGAAAAAGTATGGAACGATGATGTCCATCGTCCCAAGGGGTTTCCTCCATGACAGACATGATCATCTCATCAGTGGGAAAGATGACACAGAAAGGATCGGGAGACAACTCATCAAGAGAAGAGGTAAAAGGTGTTGCTGATTGAATAGCTTGATAAGCAGACTCAACCGAACTTAACGGCATGACGTTGCCGAAACGAGTATGATCTCCAGGATCAGGGACTATGCAAGGTTCGGAAGACATAGGAAGTTCATAAGGCACAGAGTAGATCATGTTTATAGCAACAACGGATGGGTGTGGAACATCAGGCGGAGCAATGGGGAAAGTACCCATTAGTGAAGAATCCTTTAAAAGGCCTACACCGACATTCTCGTAACCCGGCAGGGTTTTAGCTATAAATGGCATGTTACCCGTACGAGTATCAGAATTAAAGAAGGCAAGTTGGTCAAATGTAACAACCTTTCCCTGATGAGGAAAACGAATGACACGAAAAAGTGTGGACACAACAATGCGCATGGAATCGATCCAGCTACGACCAAGCAAAAGATTGTAATCAAGGGGAGCGTCGAAGACTTCCACTTCAACTTGTATTGTCTTACCTTCTAGTGTAACGGGCAACGAGGGAAGAACACCGTAAGGCTTAAAACCTGAGCCATTATATACTTTCAGATTATTTTGTGATTCATTTAAAGGAGGAGAGCCAATGGCTTTCCAACAAGCAAAAGACATTCCACACGTAGAAGCACCCTCATCGATAACAGTGTGGCAAATGTTCTTATCCGAGACCAAAACTTGTATCTGGAATGCAAGCTGAGGGGGTAACCTTGAAATATGATCTTCCAAGTCGAAGACTATTAAATTCGTATCTGTAGGGTCAATTCCACCTATAGCTTTCAACAGTGCCTTCCGTTGTGCAGGACAAGACTGAAGGACTTCAAGGGCTGACATTGTTGAAGGTGCTTGGGCCAGATCTTCCACAATACTGTAGTTCTGGGCTGCACGAGCATGAGGATTGAAAGCCAACTTGCGAACAACACCCTTAGGGGGTCGTAGGACTGTATCATGGCTCGGTCATTCGAGATGAAGAGGACCGTTGGTAGGTGGACTTGGTGGAGAGGGTTGTACCAAAGCAGGAGGTACATCGTCAACATTCTCCTTAGATGGAGTATAGTCTTTGGCTCTAGTTGTAATTGCAATGTTATTTTGCTTAGAATCACCAGTACACATAAAAACATATGATGTCGTAGAAGTAGATGGTTGGTCATGGATGACCAACTGAGCCTGTTGTTGAGACGGGAAGGGTTGGGATAAGACTGCCGGCGTAGATGGTTTCGGCATCCCTTGAAGGAACTTAGTAACTTCGGCACGTCAAGGAAAATCCTTCGTGTAGTGATTGTTGTTGGGAAATAATACCCTACGGACTAACAAGCTAGGGCTGAATTTGTATGCAGATCATGACCTCAAAGAAAACACTTTTAACCTATCACCCCAATACTCAAACCCCCTTTTTCACACACAAGCATGGAAGAGACCTACTAACCTTTTTATATCGATGTTTGATGTATATCCTCTGTTGCGCTTTATCCACTTTCTTTCGCTACTCCTTCCAAAGACAATCATGCAATCAAAACAAAACACTACGCATGCATGCTATTTTTCTACCTAAGGGTTACATATTAAGAATAAATCGAATAAAATATATATCACTCGTGTTGGACTATTTCAGCATGGTGGCTTTCCTTTCTACATGGGACCTTGGTTCTTCAGTCTTCTTCAACATTATGGTCCACAATTATCCATGGGACCCTGGTATATGGTTGTACATCAAGCATTGAGGACAACGCTTTCATAAGGGGGATGGAAT
>ML787499.1:678068-692835 GCA_009831015.1 Picea engelmannii
GACCCCCTTTGCCAAAGATCGTGATTCCGGGAGCTACAGTGGACGAAACGGACTTCTGCTTGGACCAAGTAAGTACAAACTCCCTTATCTTGCATTTCAATACTTCAATTATTGTTTGTTTTTGAGTTTGGGGGTGGGCGTCGTCCTCAAAGAGGTCGGCCCTAGCCAAACGCGGGTTGTCCAGGGACAGCCCATGGGTACCCGTGCGCAGAGCCAAAGCTGCACGCGGGTGCCCATGACTATCGCCTCGACAGCCCACAGGTGCCCCCCGCATGATTGAAAAGTTGATCAAACCAAGAGTTAACTCCCCCCTTTTTCCTTGTGGTTTTGGCAGGATGTATGTTCAGTGGAGGGAGAGGGAGCACGAGGCCGCCAATGAGGCAGTGGCTGCAGACCCGAACGTCATGGTCGTGCTGACGCAGTGTGGCTTGGTAAAAATTTTCCTATGTCCATTTATGCGTGCTCAACCCAGGCTACTGAATGCCTTGGTTGATTATTGGCACCCAGATGCAGAGGCCTTTATGATAGAGGGGCAATCCTTGGTGCCCACCACCGAGGATATCTACTTTTTTACGGGCCTCTCGAGGAGAGGGGAACCCGTCAATTTCCATACTTTTCCTGCGGGGCCGAGCAAAGTCTCGGAATTGATAGAGGAGTACTGTGAGGCTGGGACCGATCAGAGATCTTCATCGGTTCCTATGAGTAGGATTACCAGCCTTGCCCTCCAGACCATTTTATCGCTCATCGGGTGGATTGTCGGCTCTGCGACCGTGCACCAGGCTTTGTGAGCACAGATGAACTGTGCAATTCAGTGCATGAACGCACAAATTTTTGACTAGAGTACCACATTATTGGCAAGCATGATAGGTCAGCTGACAGCTTGCAGATAGCAGACGCATAGGAACTTCGGGTTTGGGACCATCCTATGTTCGTTTTTCTTTGAGAGAGTTCCATGTTTCAGTCCTCGGCTGACAGTACGAGGACATCTGGTGACTTTCCCTGCAGTGTGTAGATGGGCAACGTTGTTGCCATGACAGGGTGGTGGAAGGACCACATAAGCCTTCAATGACGACTTTTTTGTGTGGCTGTCGTGCCAGATCCCAGCTATCAAGGATTACCCATATGCAAGGATCGATTTTTCCAGAGATCCAGCGATACCAGTGCCTCCTGGTGAGGAGCGAGGGGAGATGGGTAAGTCTCCACCTTTCTAGTTTTTTTTGTTTGCATGTGTAATTTTTATGTCTTTTTGAGATATATAGCATGTTTTTGTATAACAGAGTTTTTGACGGGTGAACATTGTATTGCGTGCAAATGTGGGACCTGTGCGACCTACCGATTATGCTCGGAACAGGCACCGCCCACGGCCAGAGGCCACAACTGTCGCCGCTGGGGGAGCAGCAGTGGCAGGGAACCTCCCAGCAGGGGAGGCCCAGAGGGTTCTTAGGCAGATTGAGCGGAACTTCACTACGCTCACTCGCACAGTTCCCATGGCAGAGATAGAGGACTTGTCGCCCTCTATGTAGACTCATGTTGTGGGGGCACCTTGGACATGGGTCCGATTGTTTAGGCGTTTATCCCAGGCTGTTCATGATTATAACAGGGCCCATAGGCCCTGAGCAGAATTGTAAACTTTTTATGTGCCATGAGCACCTTGTTGTATATATTTTTTGAGGGCATAAGCCCTGGTGACTCGTTATGGTTCCCACCTTTTGAGGCGCTTGCACACATCTATGTACTCTGAGGATTTTATCATGTTTATATATGGTTTTTTATTTATTTTCTGTGTCTTTATGGATTATGTGTGCAAAAATGTATTTACATGTGTATGATCATGATCTTTTTATATGTGAGCAAGATGTCAATCTAAAATGTGATTAGCTAGAGTATCTATGATTTGATTTAGACTCCTAGGAACATGAAAATATGTGATATAATCAAAGTTGTGTTCCAAGAGACGTACCCTAAGGAATCGTCGGTGTAAAGTTGGGTCATGCACCCGGTATATTCTGTTTAGCTGCGACACAACCAGTTGAGCATCTAGATAGACCCAGAGACGAGAGATACCCAATGACAAAGCGTCACGAAGCAACTCAATAACTGCACTATACTCAGCAACATTATTTGTGGTGTTGCCTAAGGATATCCCTCCGGAAGATAACAACTGACCCTGTGGTGTACAGATTACCCAAGCTGCAGAGGTAAGCCTCCGCGTGTGTCTACTAGCACCGTCCGCATACCCAATGAACACCTCAGACTCTCTTGACATCTACCATAGTGATGAAAGATAACATCAATGACACGTCCATGACATGTTTTTCAAAAGAAATGTAAAAAAGTAATAGCACAAAGACTATACATATGTTACAAAAAGTTACCCACAGTGACCATGCTATGGGTAATACTTCTTGAGGTAGAGCCCATTTCTAAGCTCCGCCAAAGCATTCCCTTCAAAATCGACCAGATGATAAGCACCCTTTTTTAAAACCTCCTTAATAATGAAGGGTCTGAACCACATGGGTTTAAACTTGCCTGGCCCCAGGGGGTCCTTATCTTGTTCATAAACCAAGACAAGGTCACCCTCAGAAAAAATCCGAGGACAAACGGACCTATCATATTGACACTTGAACTTATGTTTATGAGCCTCGTTGGCCAGAGCCGCATCACGATGCTATTCATCAAGCTGCTCAAGGTGTACTAACCGCTCTTCAAGTGGAGAAGTGTCTGGCAATAACTGTACTGCCAATTTCAGAGATGGAATTTGACATTCGATGGGCAAGACTGCCTCCAGCCCGTAGACGAGCTGGAAAGGTGAGAAATCGGTTGCAGTCTTAACTGATGTTCGGTAAGCCCATAATGTCGAGTATAACATCAAATGCCAGTTTGACTTGGTTGAGTTGATGGTTCCCTGTAGCATTGTCTTAAGCGTTTTGTTAACATCTTCCACCTGCCCATTGGCTTGGGGATAGTAAGGTGAGGAATGTTCTTGCCGTAACCCAAGCTTTGATGTTAACTTGGACATCATTTGGTTCTAAAAGTGACTGCCATGGTCAGTGACAATCTCTCTCGGGACGCCGAACCATGCTATAATCTGGTTAAATAAGAAGAGAGTCGCAGTCTCCCCATCATCTTTAAATGTTGGCATAGCTTCGACCCACTTAGTGAAGTAGTCGACGTCTACGATGATATAGCGGTGCCCCCTTGCTGACGGGGGGTTGCATGTAGTGTAATCAATCCCCCACTTAGTGAAGGGACCAACTGTGATGACAGGAAACATAGGAGCTGGATGTGCCCTCATCTTCCATGAGAAGATTTGGCACGGATGGCACTTCTTGACCGACTTGACACAATCTTTCATAAGTGTGGGCCAGAAGTAACCTGCTCGTAAAATATTTTGGGTTGTTGCCAACCCAGATAAGTGACCACCACAAGCTCCTGTATGACAGTCATTGAGCACTATGAAGGCCTCCTCATGAATGATACATCGACGCAAGATACAGTCTACACCTCTCCGATACAACGTATCATTAAGTATGAGATAGTTTTTGGCCTGATGGCATATCTGTCGACGCTCATCACGAGAAGCAGAGGTGGGGCACTTCAAAGTCTGGAGATAGATTAGTATATCTCTGTACCAGGGGTCTGATGATTCGATCAAAAACATATCCCCCCGGATAGGCGATTCCTTAGGCACAACGTCACCTGACTCAACCGAAAGTTCCGAAATAAGTTCTGCCAAGACCAATGACTTCTTGGACTTGGATGAAATGAAATCTAAGTCAAATTCTTGGAGGATGACCATCCATCTACTGATTTTTCCACCGATAAATCGTCGTGTCAACATGTACTGGAATGGATTCATGACGGCAACAACGGTGGTCTTGCGAAACAGAGCATAGTGACGAAACCGTTGAACAGCATGAACTACTGCCAACGCAAGTTTTTTGAGATGAGTATAATTAAGTTTCAGTCCTACGAGGCCTCGGCTCAGGTAATAGATCACGTATTCAGAAAACGAATCATCTTCCTAAACTAAAACCATGTCTATGGTTGACTCTGCGGCAACCAGATATAATAGGAAATCCTTGTTATAATTTGGTGGTCGTAGCAGAGGTGCGGTTGTAAGAGCGTGTTTCAATGCATCGAAAGAGCGTTGCGCTACTTCATCCCAGAAAAGGGAACATCTTTCTTCAGTAAACGCATGAAGCCCTTGGTGATTTCAGCATAGTTGGCAATGCAGCGTCGTAATAAGTTCACCTTTCCTTGAAGACTCTGAAGTTGTAAGATTGTGCGTGGGGGGGGGGGTAACTGGACGATTTCCTCCACCTTAAGAGGATCCACCATGATCCCTGTTGTTGAAATGATGAAACCTAAAAAATGTCCTGATGTGATGCAAAAGCTACACTTGTTGGGATTCAAGCGAATCCTGAAGTAGCGACAGCGTTCAAAGATTAGTCGGAGGTGCATAGGATGATCCTTTCGCTTGCGAGAGCGTGATGCTAAATCATCTATATAGGCCTCGACTATATGTTTGAGGTCTTGAAATGCAAAAGACATGGCCGGCTGGAAAGTGGCCCCAACATTCTTGAGACCAAAAGGCATCTTGCGATAGGCGAATGCACCCCACGGACAAATGAACGCCTTTTTGTGTTGGTCCTCAGGTTTGATTTGGATTTGATTATAGCCTGAGAAACCATCCATGAATGAAAAGGCTTGAAAACCAGCACATTCATCAATGATCTGGTTGATGAATGGGGTTGGATAATTATGTTTTGGACATGCCTTATTCAAATCATGGAAATCAGTACACACACGAATCGTGCCTTGTTTTTTATCGACCGATACGGGGTTTGACACCCACTGAGTCAAATGAATCGGGTAAATGAACCCTGCCTTGAGTAATTTCTCAACCTCAGCTTTGATGGCTGCTGCTTTCCTAGGATTAACTGGACGAAGTTTCTGTCGAACAGGCTTAGCATCAGGATACGTTGTGATTTCATGTTCCACTATTTTCAGATCGATGCCTGGCATTTCCTCATAAGACGAGGCAAAAATGTCACGGAATTCTTTAAAAAGATCCATGTAAATATGAATCTCTTCGGGGGAGCAATCCGCTCCGACGAAGACATTCTCCATGATGCCAGGGTTGCGGGAGATGTTTATAGGTATCATGGCAGCGATAGTCACCATATTGCCCTCAGCGTAAATTTCCTATGTAGCTAAGAGGTTAATGGGACATGGTTGATCTCCCGTCATGGTGATAGTGAATTCTCCTGCCTCGATTCTATGCAACTCTGGGAGGAAATATGACCTATGATGAAGATCTTCCCAAGGTCTGTTCGGACTAGTCATTGCTTTGATTACAGCTTCGTCAGAAGGCAAGACTAAGTCTAACGAATCGATGGTAGCAAGAGAACCCTGAGCCCAAATAGGCTCTGGAAGTGGATCCAATGCTTGTGCAGGAGTCGGATTGGGAGTAGCTGAAGCTTGCTGGACTAAAGAGTACGCTACTTCAGTAGCCGACAAGGGCATGGACATGCCAGAGTGCCCTGTCTCATCCATCGTGGCTGATGGGGAAGGAAGAATCCACGGATCCTCAAAGTAAGTCGTGCAGAATGACGAAACATGAAAAATCTCAGCCTTGTGGTGAGTCGATATAAAATTGACATCGCCATGAGGAGGTGGGTAATCAAAAGTACCCATCAAAGATGGGCACAAACCAACTCCTATGTTAATGACACTGGCTTGAGGATTATCTATCATGGGGACCGTGGATGCCCCCAAGGCTGGGTCAGGTCGAGAGAAGGACAACTGATCAATGGTCACTATCCGGCCTTCATGTGGAAACAAAAAGATGTGGAAAACTATAGCGACCACCACTTGCATAGCATAATTCCAACTACGACCTAACAAGAGATTGTAGTCGATGGGGGCATCGACTACCTCTACTTCGACGCACACAGTCTTCCCCCCTAACTGCACAGGGAAAGAAGGAATGATGCCATGTGGTCGGAAAGAATGACCGTCGAACGTAGTGAGGAGAGTAGGTGATGGAGACAACTCGGGCTGACCAATGGCTTTCCATCATGCTAACGACATAACGCAAGTCGAAGCGCCCTCGTTGACCACCGTACGGAAGATATTCCGTGTAAAAGTTTTTGTGGGATGAGCCACTACTATCTGAAACGCGACGTGGTAAGGCAGACGAGGTTTCAAGTCAGTCGTATCTAACATGATGGTACCCGGGTTACAAGTCTCAGTAGAGCCTAAAGCAGTCAACAAGGCTTTCCTCTGAGCGCGGCAACTTTGGAGAACCTCCAAAGCAGACATAGCACAAGGGGTTTGGGATAAATCTTCCACCACAGAGTAATTCTGGGCAGCCCTTGCATTTGGATTGTGAGAAGCTCGCTTAAACGTACCTTTTGGAATGCGTGTCATTGTTTCACCCAACGTCTTCTCGATCTGTAGAGGAAGAGATGGGATCTCAGCTTCTTTGCCTTTTTCAGAGGTGCTTGGTTTACTATAGTCGTGTGCTCTAGTCATTATTAAAGCATCACTTTTAACCATATATACGTTCATGGAAGAGGAATTGTTTGGGGGAGGGAAGTTTTCTTGGCTGCCCCCTTCGGCACTTGTAGAGGCTTGAGTTAAATTTTGCCCATGATGAAAGGGACTAATCAACACGACCTGTTGTTGTTGTGTGACAAACTTCTGGGCCTCCGCAAGTCGAGGACATAGATGGGTTGGGTGGTCTTCCACACATAACTTGCACGAATACCTCGCCTTCATTTTTTCCGTGGTGCCCTCGCCAACATTATCAGTGGGTTTCTTATCCCCCTTACCCTTCTTGCGTTGTTTTTTCTTCCCTTCAGGCTGTTGGGTGGCCTTTGGGTTAGTCGTCTGCACGGAGTGTACTTCTGGCGTTTGGGTAGGAGGAGCAACCAAAGCAGTAGTCTAGTTGGCCGCTGAGTGTTGTATGGATAACTGTTGCAATTGTTTTGTCAATTGCTTAGCGTGCTTGGTTTGTGCCGAACCAATGATACCATCGGCATGTGGTCCGGCTCTCTGTCTGGTTTTATCCAGTATTGACCATGGTGCATCTGGCAGGATGTTGTACAGTAAACCAGACTGAGAATAGATAAGCTCAAATTGTTGAGCCCTCATGATGGCATCTTCCTCGGAGAAAACCCCTGAAGTCGTGACGTCTTTGGATAACTACGGAACTAAAGACTTAAGGAACCACTCAAGAAGGAATGTTGGTGGGACGGGTACCTTGATAAGACTCTTTCGGCGTCGCCACTCTTGGATATGATCCGAGATATGGTCCGCTGTCGTCTGTTCGAAATTGGCTAGCAACTCTGTGTCGGCGTCATATCTCACAGGTAACTGGAAATGGTTAAGGAAGGCCATCGCCAGTTTGTCAAAAGAAGAGTATCGTGAACGATCAAGCTCTATGTACCATTTCACGACACTCCCAATAAGAGTGTGTTGAAACAATCGCAACTGGACGGAGTCATCTTTCAATGAGTTAGATGAACATCAAAGGTGGAAAGTAGTCACGTGATCACCTGGATCTTCGATAGGCTTGGCCTCGAACTTGGGATTATCCGAAGGCAACTTCATTGGCATAGGAGGCTAATGCGGATCATGACAGATAGGATCATTTAACAACCGTGTCAAATATGGCAAGTGTAACGTCGCCAAGAATGGTAGTTTTGCTTGTTGCTGATAGCCTGGATAAAAGGGTCCTGGAGTTTGACTGGCACCAAGTTTCCAGGAAAAGTTTAGCTGCTGGCCCGGGTTCGGGTAGAAACCATGGCCATAACCGGCGTAAGGGTTTTGCATTTGTGGAGACATCATTGGCTGATTCCCCATAAAGGACAATGGATGTTGGGCATTCATCGTGTTTGACAAACTTTGGGAAGGATTACCCCATGCAGGTTCCGATGGGAGAGGCATAGAAGTCTGTCTGGGGTTCCATTGACTGTGGAAAGAATTACCCCAGAACGACATTCTAGAGGAAGGAATGGACCCTTGTCCTGAGTTCCAAGGTCCTGGTATATGTGCCCCCAGTGCAGGAATAGTACCCTATGCCAGAGTAGACTGTCCAAAAATGGGTGTGCCCCCAGATGGGAAAGTAGTGGATGCGAAAGTGTTATTACCAAACATCCCATTCCAAACAAACTGTGACAAACCTACCGGCCAAGTTTGCACAGGTGTTCCTTGACTCCCGGCTCCAAATGAACTTATGTGTGCAGGCTGCCCGATGGACTGCTGATGCGGACCACCAAGCGAAGGGGATGAAGGAGAGATATGACCTCCAGCATAAGGAAAAGCATTGAAAGGGACAGGAATGCCCCCAAGTTGACCTTGCAGAGGAGCATTAGAGCTCCCTGCCCCCAGACCCAAAGTCTGTAAAGTGGAGGAAGTGAGTGCAGGACTTGTACCTGAACTAGGCATACCGTATGAAAACGAAGGGCCTGTCGCACTAGGTGTGAAAGGAGGTGTGGCTGTCATGATAGATGGGGTTGGTCAACTGTGTGACGTAGTTGCGGCTGAGACCATGGTGGCCCAGACTGTCGACAAAGGCAAGTTAGGAGAAGTGTCTCCTGTGGTAGCAACGGTGACGGGAATGGAAGAATTCCCAGAGGAAGTAACAACGTTTGTTGCCATAGCTATATGAGGCACTGACAGGCGTTCGTAAAATTGAATTGGCACAATAACTTGTGGCCAAGTATCAGTGTTTGAGGTTTCAACCAATCCAATATTGGCGGTCGATTCCTCCGGGATTTGTTCGGGCTCAATGGTTGGGAACCCGGTTGCTTCGAAAGACCCTTGTTGGTCTAGCTTCCGCCTCAATGGTGGCGGGGGTGGCTCTAGTACAACCGACGGCAGGCCCAAAAGCCTTCGTGACCGGCAGAGCTCTGAATCCTCCACTGTGTGAGAATATTCATGACACGCTAAGGTATTCTACATGAACAAACAATAACACACACTAAAAGAATCCCCTATGAGATAAGACAAGCAAACACTAACTATTTTGAAGAACAGTTACAACAACCAACACTAGAGCAACTTATCGGTGCAAGTGCAACTCGAAAATGGAAGCACCCTTTGGGTATACTCTACAAAGCGTGGCCCGATGTCTGTCCTAGGTACCACGGTAGACCCTCGAAGTCACCTGTGTATGTCCCTAGAAAATATTGGCAACTAGTTTGCCAGCACGTGAACAGTCACCAGGCGGGTACAGTCGATAGTCGGGTAGACCACAATGAGCAGGGTATCAAGCCCGAACCCTGTCAAGGGTATCGAGAGAAAATGGTCTGGAAGACAATTGAGGACCTCGAATGGATTTGAGACCCACGAAGCCCCGTGGCAAATGCAAACGATAGAATCCCTTAACAAATCCTCGATATGTGTTCTCCACTATGCTCGGTCCAGCTTTGGAGGGGTTATCTGCACTACCTTTCCTTACGCGACCTCGTGTTTAGCTCCTGTGTTAGAGGGGGGTCCCAGATAACTTTCTGTAACTGGACTTCTACACTCCCTTATGACAGACTCCAATGTTTGGTTTGAGTGGCCTTGGAGAATTTACTCTCCAACCTATTCCAAGGCCCTAGTTCTGAGCTAGTGTATGTACCCTACAAACAAAAAGTCTAGTCATTTTTAATTAGCGTTGATTTTAATGGGATTTTTTACGTCACAAGGTATGAAGGTGAAACTGATGGTGTGTAAAGACTCAAAGAAAAAATGAACAATAAATGCTTGGAAAAAAAAACTTTTATGAAAATGCAAAAACCAGCAACTTTTCAACAAGAAAGACTTCTTTTCCTTTTTGAATTTTCTAAGATTTCATGCAGAAAAACATCAAGGAATTTCGCTCAATCTGTGAGCTACTTATGCGCTAAATGCACTGCAAAACTTATGAAAAAGGCTTATTCCTAGCTACTAATGCAACAACACAATCTTCAAACCAAGAAGAAAATGAAAAAAAAAAAAAAAATTATTTAATTGCAAAATCAAGCAAAAAAGGGAAAATGCCGACAAGCACAAAACCAAGAAAATAAAATAAAATTCTGGCTTAAAGTGCAGATCGCAAAGAACTAGAGAAAAGACGCTCAAAGGCAATCAAGAAAGCACCGATTCTAACACTTGTCTAAAAACCATAAAACAAGTTTTTCTTTTGTCTTTTCTATCAAACATAAACTAAGAAAAGCACAACATAAGGATAAGAGGCCCTAACCTACTGACTGTGCA
Source organism: Picea engelmannii (assembly GCA_009831015.1). NCBI lineage: Eukaryota > Viridiplantae > Streptophyta > Pinopsida > Pinales > Pinaceae > Picea > Picea engelmannii. The sequence goes on from ML787499.1 coordinate 688,323, forward strand.
ACCCTAGACTCAAACTCCTGAGAGGAACACTTCTCACCACAGGAAGGGATGACTGCCCCACCCTGATTGAAAAGAACCCAATCAAGCCCGCTACTGTCACTGAAACAGCACGCATGCAAACGCATGCCGAGCTATAACAGCGCGCGGGTACCCGTGGGCTGAGCCTAAATAGATCGCAGGTCTGTATAAATGCTAAGACAAAACAACCACAGGAAGCCCAAACCTGAAAAAGGCCTCTGGTACTGACAACCAGGGTCTCTTAAAGGCTTGAATGCTTCTATTTTAACAGAAAAAGAAAAATAAATGAAAAATATAACAAACACAATAAAGCAGACTCCAAACAAGACAGTGATCCAACAAGACCCAGACAGGATCTAGAAAGCCCCCTGAGAAGGTAAACTTCTAACAGGGAAGAGGAGACTACCTCTTAATCTTTCTGAGTCCTACACGCTACTGAAACCTCTGAAGAAAGCATTCAAACGCGGGCTACAGAAGGTTAGGGCATGGGTTACACGCAGGCAGGCCTTCTGCAGGCCGCATGTACCTCTGTGTGTCCCGATAATGAATGTCAAGCAACAGTAAAGGAAAAAACTGGTATTGATAACCAGGTTCCCTGCTAGCTCTGACCTAACAGAAAACAAACAAACAAAGGAACATAAAATATAATTCTTTGAACTACCCAAAAACCTCAATGAAATCCGGAAAACCTAAGAGTAATATCCCCAGTGGAGTCGCCAATTCTGTTGTTGGGAAATAATACCCTATGGACTAACAAGCTAGGGCTGAACTTGTACGCAGATCATGACCTCAAAGAAAACACTTTTAACCTATCACCCCAATACTCAAACCCCCTTTTTCACACACAAGCATGGAAAAGACCTTCTAACCTTTTTATATCGATGTTTGATGTAGATCCTCCGTTGTGCTTTATCCGCTTGCTTTCGCTGCTCCTTCCAAAGACAATCCTGCAATCAAAACAAAACACTACGCATGCATGCTATTTTTCTACCTAAGGGTTAGATATTAAGAATAAATCGAATAAAATATATATCACTCGTGTATTGGGACGGGAAAAGTATCCTTTTATTAATCTCAAGATGAATCAACTTACAATAATGATAGAGACCAGCCACCGTTCCTCGATCCTGATCCTGGGCTCCTCCTCTTCTTTGTCCTCCAACTGCTTTGCTTGAATTCTCCTTAAGCTTGAGGAAAGGCTAAAGGGTTGGGACAAATGGATTTGGCAATTGGGCAGAGTTTTTTTGCTATCTTTTTCCTCTTCCAAATAGTACCCCTACCCCTTCTTTTATAGGCTAGAAGGATCTAGGGTTTTGGACAAACTCTCGGCCATGCATGGTTGGGAGTTCCAGTTAACTGACCCAAAGTTTTTCGTCCCGTCGGCAACTTTCCTGTTTTTGTGCTTTGTTAGGTAAACACGGGTTGTAGTGGGCCAGACATCGTTCCAACGTGTGCAATAGTAGGCATGCCAGTGTTCCAACGTGTGCAGTAGAGGGTTAGGGCGTGTGCCACTTGTTTTAAGAGGTTTTTTAAGAGTCTGTTCAGCATGGCTTTGGCAATGAAGGGAAATGAGTTGGGCTGATGACAGGTAAGCATGGATGGTGCAATTTAGGGTTATAACAATGATCATCACCACAGATAAGGAAAGGGTAGTGGGTTTTTCTCTTATCCCGATCTTCAACAGGAGGAGTTTTAGTTTTCTCTGTTGGATTATTATTTTTTCTCTCCTTATTCTTGCCTCTCCCTTTTTTAGATTTATTTTTATCGGTCGGGGTAGATTGAACAGCGTTCACCTCAGAGGTTTTACCGGTGGGAGTAGAAGGAGACAGATCATTTTGAACATTAGAAGAGGTAGATTTAGGGTTTTTACTTGAAACATAATGTGAGTGGGCATGGGTAGTACCAATCACACCATCGGCTACATGTGAGGCAGATGGAGTAGTTGAAGTGCTGGAAGTACCAGGACGAGGTACTTCAGGTAACAAATCGTATAGTGTTCCCATTTGCGAATAAACGAGATCAAGATATTGAGCATGACTTATAGCCTGCTCCTTTGTAACAACACCACCCATGGCAATGTCTTTACCAATTTCATTCACAAAAGATTTCGTAAACCATTATGGTAGTAATTGATCAGGGAGTTCAAGTTTAATGAGACGTCGTCTCCGTCTCCACTCATGTATATGATCTGAGATGTGAGTGCCTTTAGTTTGTTTGAAGGAAGTCAAAATCTCAGTCCCGGTATCATAACAGATCAGTAACTGGTAATGTGTAAGAAAATCCATAGCTAGGGTGTTGAAATCAGAGAAGAAACCTCGTGGAAATTCAATATACCACTTCACAACAGAACCAGTAAGAGTTCGTTGAAAAAGACACAGACGGATAGAGTCATCCATCAAGGATTTGGATGAACACCATAAGTGAAAAGTCATAACGTGATTATTCGGGTCCTCTCCTACCTTACCATCGAATTTAGGAATGTCTGATGGAAGTTTGGCCGGAATAACGGGCCATTGAGGAGAGTGACAAATAGGATCATTCAGAATCCTAGACAAATCTGGCAAATCCAAAGTAGCAAGAAAAGGTAACTGTCGATTGACTTGCGAGTACTAGTGACTTTGGGGTGGAAGCCTGGTGGGCAATCTAGTAGGCCCGTATGCAGTTTTCCCATAGTGGGAAGACCCCGACTGATTTGGTGGTGGTTGGAGAGGATAGTAATTCCAAGGATTGTAACCTTGAGTTTGAGTAGGGACCTGAGGTTGAGTATTTTGACCCTGACCCCAAATAGGATTAGGTATACCCGGATAAGGTTGGCCCACAGTAGGAGTAGGCTATTTCTCCCCAGTCATTTGAGGAAGATTTTGTAACATCTAAGTCCAATACTGGGCCAAAGTAGGAGGTATATTTTGTCCAAAAGGTGGGGTTGGTCCCCCTATCGTGGGTGGAGTTCCAATCGGAGGTTGTGTTCCAATCGAAGGTTGAGTAGTAACTGGAACATGTCCGGTAAAAGGAGGTTGAAACATTCCACCTTGCCCCCCAATGAGAAACTACAAGTTTAGTGCAATGGACGGAATAGTGCCACTAGGATTAGGAATGCCATAAGGAAATTGAGGGAGTGTTGGAATAAAACCGGGAATCAGGTGCCCATGAAAAGAAGGACCACTAGGAGTACCAGAAGGGGTTTATGGAGGTGTTGGATTTGAAGCATTCAACAAAGCATTCAACGCATGGTAACCGGGTGGTAGCGTCGGAGTAACATTGGGTGTACGTTGGGTGTTTATAGGAGGAAGTCCAGCTGTAGTGAACCCGGTTGGGACACTCGTAGTATTCGCGAGATGGGCCATCTCAGAAGGGAGAAAAAAATGATAAGTGGTATTCACTGGTATAGTCTTTGTCTCAGATAACACCGGAGGGTTGATTTCAAAGACCACAGGTGAACCAGCACTAAAAAGAGTCCTGCGAAAATCACCTGCAGACCAAAAAGGATATTGGCCTTCTACACCGGCAAAAGGTCCAACAGGTGATCCGGAAGAAGTAACAACTAAGTCCCCAGATGAATTTAATCGCACAAAAGGTCGTTCACCACAGAGAATTCGAAAGTCTTCTCTAGTATTGGTAATTCTAAAAGGTTCTAGAGATTCAGTTGATTCCACTTGTGGGGTGGTGATAACTGGGACTTCACTTGTTTCCACGTGTGGTGGGGTAACAATTGGGACCTCACTCTGGTGAGGAGAGCCCTCAGGTGTACTGGTAGGCAAAGGTTGAGAATCGTCCAGATGTTCTGGAGATAAACCTTTCATCCTACGTGAACGTCGTGGGGGAGCAATTGTAAACGAGTGAAAAGCTCCGCAAAGAAATTCTTAAGGTCAACTTCGAGAAACAAACAACATGCACTAGTAAAAAAAATCTAGAAGGCAATCACTAGGCAAACAAGACCTTCTAATTTCAAAGCCACTAGTTGGTGATGAAATCCAACGTCGCAACAACAAGATGAGAAGGGGTGGGGCTAGGATGGAAAAGTTACGCTAACGACCTGCTTAACAGACTTACACCCTAGTGCAAGCTCCCACACATAATCGTGGGTATACCCTCCAAGGAGCCCGAGTGAGTTTGATCAACGTCAATTCCAGGTACTGTGAAGACTTTCCCCTCCACAGTCACCTTGGGTAAGAACCTAGAGAGATAGGCCACTAAGGTCACCACAAACAATAGTAAAACCTGGGGGAACAGTCGTCAGTCTGATCCACACGCAAGGGCAGGGTATCTAGCCCGAAATCAACTCAAAGGCTTCCACTCATCATTGTGGGTATACCTCAGAGTCATCCTCGTAATACGTGCAATCTCTACACTGGTGTCAACAAAGAAGGGTGAGTAACTCTGCCAACACCAATGCGACCTAGTGCTTGACCCTTGTGTTAGAAGGGCTTCCCAGGACAATATGTTGCAAATGGAATTTAACACTCCCTAACTCAAGATGCTATTGTGTGTTTTGAGC
>ML787499.1:692885-705390 GCA_009831015.1 Picea engelmannii
TATTGTGTGTTTTGAGCTTTTGGAGAGTGTATCTCTCTTCCTACTCCAAAGCACTAGCCTAGCTAAATGTTGGTGTAAAAGAGCCCTAGAAAAGAGTTACTAGATAGATTTTAAGATTACGCAATGTTTTTAAGAGCTATTGTTTACTCAAAGGTAACGGAAGTGAAACTTGTGTTGTATGACTCTGACCCAAACAATGCAAGAATGAAAATGAAAAATAACACTTTCCGTTCAATGAATTCTATGTATGGGAGAGAGAGAATATTTTCAAGATCAACCAGGAACTATATGCACAATTTCCTTTCAAATGTCAATGCAAACAATCAGTTATGGAATGACTATTCTCTATGTTTGTCTTTTTCAACACTTCAACAATCTCTAAAATTTGATTTTCAATGTTTTGTAAGTAACAAAAACAATTTGATGAAAGAAAAACTTGGTGTTCACTTTTCAAAAAGAATCTTCACGATACTAATGAGAGAGCAGAAAATCAAATCATAAAGAATCAAACAATAACAGCCCAATCAACTCTTTCATTGAAAGCAAACAATAAAGAACAAACTAAATAGTCTTCTCAATGCAAGCGAAAATGTTCTTTCAAACCATAAACAAATGAGAAAACCAAGAAAACTTAACTCTCAACCAATCACTGGATGCCAACAAATATAACACATTCAGAATCTGAAGTCAGAGAGAATGGTTTTTCCAGAAGAGTCGAGAAATGAAAGTCAAACCACAAATGCCAAGAAAAGCCTTGAAACCCTAAGACTATTCACACATGCAAACTGAAGCAAGAAAGGTATCAATCAATAGTCCAAGAAACCAATAAGATGTATTTCAACTGATCTGGGCAGTCAGAAAGACAAAAACTCAATTTCAAAATTTTGAAACAGACTGTTCGCAGGCATGCTATATAACACAGTGCGAGAATCTATGATTCTCGCAGACAACCTTTGAGAAAGGTGTGAGGTCCTCGCACTGAACCCTATGAGCAGGGTGCGAACCTGAACAGTTCTCGCAGGCTGCAATGGAATGCAATGCAAGAATTCCTGAACATGTCAAAAAATTTGAAAAATGAAGTAAAATTGCACAAAGCTTCTGGACTCAGAAGATCTATCAGGATATCCTGAAGACTCAGAGACTGATAAGATAGGAGAAAAATGAAACCAGAGAAAATGGCCACAGAAAAATATCAAAATCCACAAAGAAAATGGGATTATTCCCCAGTGGAGTCGCCATTTTTTTTATAGGATAAATCCGTAAGTGCGGACACAAACCGATCTCCCTAGATCCACCTGTATCTAGAACAAAACAAGACAAAATAATACTCTTTCCCTAGATTTCGACTATTGAATGAACTAGGAAGTAAGAATCATGAACATACCATATGATCACTTCCTTAGGTCTTTCTTGTTCCAGTTTCACTCTAATGCTCTTGCGCAGTCCAGACCAGGACAGTTCAAACCAATCGAAGTGAAAGCAACTTAATATATTCAACAGTTAATCTATGTATATGATCAAGGAGTTATACAATAAAGAAAACATATCTTTATGGGAAAGGGACATATTACTGTATTATATTGATTGAAAGCAAAGAATACAACCTATGCCTTGATGTTGCAAACCTCCTTTTGATGACCCTTGGCTCTAACACACACACTTGCTCACTTGCATGAAGAAGATCAACCACCTTTGAAGAACTTGCTGGAGTTCTCTAGCTGCTGTAGCATCAGTCCTTCACACAATCTTTCAATAATTCTCCAATATCTTTTTAACCTTGTTTGCTTCTAACCTTTTCCATGAGAATCCCCTCAATATATAAGATAGAATTAATTAGTTACTTGGATAGGAATGATCCCAAAATATCAGGAAAGCCAGTACTTAGATAGCCATTCGAATGCCATCTCATCCTTCTAGAAGATTCCCTTCTAGAAGGTTCGAGAATTCATCTTTTTCCTTTCTTTAGAAAGTGTTCGCACCCTAGTAGTTAGACACAGTGTGAACTTCTCACACCCTAGCTTAAAGTAGCCTGCGAGAATCATGCATTCTCGCAGGCAAATGTATTGGTAGCCTGCAAACCTTCCTCAAAACTGTGATTTCTGGAAAGAGATAAAGGTAACTTTTCTCTGGAGAAAGTTCTAATGAAGAGCCTGAGTACAACATCATCAATACATCATCATGATGACCAAAATTATGGGTAACAACATGTGGCACACACATTGAGAGCCCACGTCATCACAGTCCATGTCGGCAAGGACACATGGCCCAATCAGATGGTGAAAAGTGTCAAGGTCACATTGGTACTTTAGGTATAAGTAAATCATGAATCTAGGTGAGACGTGGTAGTGAATTATCCAGTGCCACATCAACAATGATGTCAGCAGGTACATCACTCCAGGATTATGTTCTTCAAGGGTTCTACCACCAACAACTACCCAAAGCGCTGAAAACCGAAGTCATTCTCAACCATCCGATCCGTTGAAGGGACTGGTCAATGATGAGATCAAGGCGTGATCATGGGATGCACATGTGTCATATCAAGGGCAGGGATTCATTGCAGAGCGTGAAGGGAAGACTAAACATTGCATTGATTCCACTTCCAGAATTGGTCAGGACCATCAGATCTCCCTGATTAAGAGATCAAAGGTTGTGGTTGATCTGAAAACAATCGCACAAATTCAATTGTGGAGTTCAGGTGACGGGCTAAACTAAGAGCAAGTAGGATCTCAGAAATCCATGGAGATAGTCAATCCCCATCCACCCATTGATATAATGACTGGTAAGTAATCTAGAAGGTTGAAAGATTACAGAGGCTAGAAGTCCCGAAGGATAAAGTCCCGAAGTAACGACAGTCGTCCATCTCATCAAGTGATTAAAATGTGATCATCGATCTTGGCAAGTGATCAAGCACCTGTTTAGCTTAATTCCTAGACACCACATGTGGTCGTATGAAATAAAATGTCCCGAAGAGTATTTTGTGCAAAATTTAACACACATAATGAGAAATTTATCTCGGTCGAGAAGGAACATTAAACCAAACAAGATATAGACTTTGTCTCAATCTATCTTAAGTAATTCAATACATACTATACATTAGAGAGATGATATAAAAAAGTTAGATATGATCAACGAACATTGAAGAATGAAATAAAGAGGCAAGGGATCGAAATAACGAAGTCGATCCATGACTGTGATTGACTCTTAAAGGTTGATCAACATTATATAATGGCGAATTAGCCCTATCATGATATTATATGAATAATAATGAAGGAATTGCAAATGGAGATTAATGATCCCACAGTCATTTGAAAAGAATGGTTTGAAGGAAGCGCATGTCTATGATACTTAGTGATGCATTAAAATGATGAATCAATTTACAAAGGATTTGAAGTGTTTAAACAAACAATTAACAACAATAATAATAGTAGAAGTTATTATTATTAAAATGAATGAAAGGGTACAATAATTCATTATCAAAAGACATAGTAATTCAATTTCACACCAATTGGAAGACTATATAAACAAAGAAGTATGGTGAATAAAGGTGTAGTTGAATTTGTTGAAGTATATATGTTTATATATAATGGATTGAATGAAGGTTCATTCTATCAGGTTGGTGTCTGTTTACAGGTTGGGTCTTGTATGAGGATTGGATTCCTCACATCTCAGTTGGATATGAGATCAACAAGATGGGCCTTGTTACGAGGGTTAGATTCCTCATTTATCAATTGGATCTGAGAACTACATGTTGGGTCTTGTAACAGAGAGTTGGGTCTCTCATAATTGTTTGAATATGAAGATTTATCTCATGTATTCTTTCAAGTTAAATAAATAAATAAAATATTTGTTCTTTTATATATTGGTTGAGAAATTGAAATAAATATATGTTGTTCAATTAATTTATGAAAAGTGGAAAATTGTCCAAAGTTTTTTGACGTTGATTCACCCCCTCCCTCTCAGTTTCAAGTGTACATTTCAACAAAGTGTCATTCATGTACTTATTTCCATTATTCTGCATGTGCAATTATGGATTCTATCATGAAATATTTGTTGTTAAAATTTTGTATATGAATTGTTAATGTTGTATGGATGTTGTTACTATTTTCCTTTTAACTCTATTCATATGCAAAACGTATTATTTAATTTAATGGTATCATATTTCGTAATGCCGCAGGGGGTGTTCCAACTTAGGGTTTGAAACGTTACCAAAACATGTTGATGAGTCCCTATTAAGGGGTACATTACAAATTGGTATAGATTTGTAAGGATAGAGAAATTTTTAAGTGGTGTGACCCAGCTTGGGTGGTTGGGTATGTTACACTTGCCACACCCTCCATGAAAGTTGATCTGGATTATTTTCAACACGAAATGAGAGTAGAGATATAATAAATAAATGCACATATATATCTCATATATCCAATAATATAATAAAAATGTATCAAAGATGCAACCATAAACACAAAGATATAGTAATACAAAATTTATATTAATGAGCGAAAATGTAAAAAGACTGTAAAAATGCAAAGTGAAAGACTAGCTAGAATGGTGGCAGCTTATCTCTGAGAAGAGATGTGTCCGCTACTTGAATTCACAAGAATATGGTTTACAATGAGGCTCTAAAGGCATTTTTAACATAAAGAAAATCCAAAACCCTAACCCCGAAAGATAAAAAGCCAACAGTTTTGTGAACCCCGTTTTCGATAGTTTGGTGTATAAACTTCCCAGGGGCGTAACTTTGTCATACAATATCCGTTTGGGGTGCACGATATATTTTTGGAAAGGTATATCCAAGGAATACACATTTTTCCATTAGACTTGTCTTTGTCTACAATTGAATTGTGGCGAGCTCTAAAAAAAATTTTTACGGCCTCAAAACGACCCCAGAAGTTTGGAACTCAAAAAGATAGAAACAAAACTACCAAACTAAAACTTCCAAAATGAGCCAGTTAGAATAGGTGGGTGGCCACCAATATCCACCTAGATCAATCATCCCTCCTTAGGAAGCAATGGTCTCCATTGCATTGAGTTCCCAGGGGAAAGGGAAAGCGATTGTTGTAACTTAATCTTGATGTGCTTCTTGCCTTGCTGGAGACGTCATGCTATGAAAGGCTGTCATGAACCTATTGTTGGCGGGGTTGAATCTATTCACACAGTCAGGCTACATGAGATGTCTGTGTGCAGAAGGAATATTTGTGCTTTGTTGCAGTCTTGTCAACATGTTTTTGTTGGATAGAAGGTGCTTGGTTCGAGGCTATAGTGGTTGCAGTATCCTTCTGTTCACTTTTTGAACATATGGTGAAGAAGCTGAATTTTGTAGTATGATATACTACCTTGAGACATTGTTTAGGTGGGAGAATAGCTGGAACTACCTCTGGTATCCTGTAGAGATGACCCCCCATAGTAACAATGACACTATGGGGTCGAGACTCATAGATAGCATGGGGCTTCCACATATATGCTTGGCCCAAGAGAACATCATAGACATACAACAGGGAAACATCACATAATAACTCATCCTTGAAGAGATGGATTCTGTATGAAAATCGACATTGTTGGCTGACACGAAGCTCTCGTCCCTGGCGAAGACACCCGTTGTTGTATGGCTGCGGGTGTGGTGTTGTCAACAATCCCAATTGTTTGATGAAATATACTAAGATGAGGTTCTTCTAGATTCTGATATCAATAATAAAATGTAGCAGGGTCCCCTTCACCCACATCTATGAATGAAAAAGGCACTTCCCCTCTTCAGGCTCTATTGGTTCTTCTAGTTGAATTGTTGTGGTCGCGACAATAGAAGTGGGGTCTGCATCGATGATCAATCTTCTATCAGTATTTTCTGAATCAGGATTCGGCTCCTTGGTTTTGATCTCGGCCACCAATGACTATTTTGAGTGACATTCATCGGTGTTGTGCCAGGTGCTTTTGTGAAATTCACACCATTTTCTAGTGTCCTTCTTCGTATTTCCATGACCATTATTTTCCTGTGGCTTAGAGAGGTTTTCGGGAGACTGTTTGTTGGGTTCGTCTTTATCATACTTTGGTTGTTACATATTTGAATAATTGAACTCCCATTTTTTCTGGTGCTTAAATTTTTTCTTTATTTTAACAACATATCAATAAGCAGCACCGAGTGATGAGATCTCTAGAAAATCCATTTCAGTTTGGATGTATCTGTGTAGAGCCCCACGGTATTTCAAAACCAAATGGAATTCAAAGTATTTGATACCCATCTTGGTGTGCAAGGTATGGAACATACTAATGAACTCCAAAACTGCTTGGCCCCTCTCTTCTCACAATTTGGTCCATCTCATGTACTAGTCCTCATAGTTTCCAACACGGTAATATTGTTCCTGTACCACATCAACAAAAAAATCCCAACTGGGCTCGACCCCATATATTCCAAACTCTTCTATGGAAATTTTCTCTCAAGAAGCTTCACACCAATATTTGACATGGGGCGGAGCCTTAAGGAGTGTGAAGGTGATATTTTCCTTGTCTCGGAAATTATGAACAAAGAAATAACCTTCTAGCATATTTAACCATTTTTCTAGAGCATCTGCATCTATCTATCCTTCAAATATGGGAATATCAAAATTAACTTGTACCTTGAAAGGTGAGGTGCCTCCAAAGTGGTCACTTGATGAATACTCACCTACTGTTGTCGGCAGGCGTTGAAGGATGTGGGAAAAATTCTCCATCATTTCATCCCTCTATCACGTGAAATCTTTCTCAAGAAACAAATTAATAGCATTGTTTTCTTTGTCATTTTTCTTTTCTTCTGCCATGGAGGATTTCTTGGGTGTGTGAGAGTGATTTTATTCAAGAGAGACAAGCTCGATACCCAACTTGTTATGCTCGGACCTTATCGGGGACATACACCAAAAAACGATCAAGAGCAGCCTGCTCTAATACCACTGATCCAAATTATTTTTGGCAGGAAATGAGAGAAGAGATATAATAAAGAAATAAATAGAGATATCTCTAATATCCAATAATATAAAAATTTTTATCAAACATGCAACCATAAACACAAAGATACAGTAATACACATTTTTCTATTAATGAGCGAAAATGTACAAAGACTGTAAAAATACAAAGTCAAAGACTCGCTAGAATGGTGGTATCTTATCTCTGAGAAGAGATGTGTCCACTAATTACATTCACAAGAAGATGGTTTACAATGAGGCTCTGAAGGCCTTTTTAACATAAATGAAATCCAACACCCTAACCCCGGAAGATGAAAATCCAACAATTTTTTGGATCCCATTTTGGGTAGTTTGGTGTATCAACTTCTCGGGGGTGTAACTTTGGCATACGATCTCCGTTTGGGGTGCACGATAGCTCGCTAGAAAGTTATATCTAAGGAATACATAGTTTTTCTTCATACTTGAATTCATCTATAGTCTTACTGTGACGACCTCTAAAAATGTTGTTTAAGGCATCAAAACGGCCTTAACAGTTTGGAATGCGAAAAGATAGAAACAAAAATGCCAAACTGAAACTACCAAAATAAACTAGTTGGAATAGATGGGTGTCCATCGATATCCAACTGGATCAAAATTCCCTCTATACGAAGCAATGGTCTTCATTGCGTTGAGTTCCTGGGGGAGAGGGGAAAGTGATTGATGTAACTCAATCCTGGTGCATTGTTTTCCTTTATAGAGACATTGTGTTGTGGAAGGTTGTCATGAACGTATTGCTTGTGGGGTTGAATATGTTCACCCAGTCGGGCTACATGAAATGTTTATTTGTTGGCCCTCAACCAAGTTTTGAGAAAACCTTAGTTAGGGTTGGACCACTTTTGGACTTCGAAACGATGGTCGAAGATGGAGCACCTAGGCGGAGCTGAGATCGCGGATCTCACTGAATTTGCGGGCTTTGTAAAGGGTTTTTTAGGGTTTTTATAATGGGTTATGGGATGTCAGCCCATGGGGTTTACCCATGATTAGGCCTTACTGTAAGGGATTGTAAAAGTATAAATAAGTAAGAATGTATGGTAGAAGGATATAGGAAAGTAAGCGAAGTCTTGGTAGCTAAGTGCAAGTAGTTCTGAGTTGCTTTGTGTAATAGAATGTGTATGTAAGAATATGTGCTCGATAGAGAAGTTGGATTTGTGCCTTGACCTAGTTTTGGGAAGGAGGATCTGGTGCTTAGTGCGTAGATCTCTTGTCCAGTGTGAACCTTGACTATGTGGCTTAGTGCATAGGAGAAACTGAATGTAAGAGATTGAAGAATAATAAAGAAGGTGAAGCAGTTGGTGGACATAGCCCAACACTGGGGTGAACCACATATATCTTGTGTCTTTGGTTTTCTTTGTGCTTTGTTATGAATTTGCTATGTGCCTTTGTTATTATATGATAGATAGATATGATGTTGCTTAGTGATTTACTTGTGTTAAGGATGAATGGATGTTAGATCTAACTTATGATGCTAAGTGTTAAGGGTATATTGTCATTTCTTACTGCGTCGATCTATCTTTGGGTATGTTTTTCTATGCTAATAAGACTAATGAACTAATGCATGTTGTTCCTAAGTGTTAATATAGTACTCTACGAAGTGTATTATCATAGATCTCTGTCCCATATTGGTTATAGACACTTGCGTTCTATAACCCCCCTGCTTCTACCTCAGGTGAGACTTCGCTTGCTTCGTAGGTGTTGTCGAAAGGGCCGATAGTCAGGGTTTTGTTGGTGCCTTGTTAAGCATTGAAACATGGGTCTGCCCCTATGCCAACAAATGGTTCCGTTGTTGGGACCTGGAACTATGATTGTTGGGAACTGAAGTAAAGAAAAGAGAAGCTATGTGCGTAGATATATTGTTGTAGTGCCCAATATTCTACTTGACTTGCAAAGCTTTGTGCTAAGAGAGAAATCTGATCTGAAGAAAAGAGGTAAAGATTTGTTCTTTGATAAGAGTAAGATAAGTGAAATTTTTTATTTCGAAAGCATGAATTTAAGCATGTTTAATAGATTCTATACTAGTTTGAAGGATAGGGAGCAGTTAGAATAAAGAATTGATCTGAGTATATTTAATAGAAATGAAGAATGATATGTCATTCCTATGCATAGAAAGAGTTTTTGGACTAATAAGTGGATGCAAGAACCTAGAAATATTTTTTGTAGATTGCAAGTCGAATACTGTGACCCTAGTGCATAGTACAGAAGAGGTTGAGGAACGTTTAAAAGAAAAACTAGATTGACATTGTGTTATAATTACAAAAGACCGGGACATCTTGCTAAGGAATTCCATGGAACAGGTCCTACTTGTCTTTTTTGTAAGATTATTGGTCATGAGGTTGAGGATTGTCCAAAGATGATTTCTAAAGTTGAATGAATGAACATGAGACAATAAAAATGTCAAGGGACTAAAGTCATGTTAGAAAATCAGAAAGACAAAGGATCAAAGGAAGTTTAGACTACATTAGTACAGTTGAAAGAAATGATGAATTTTCACAAAGATGTCAATTTACCAAAGATCCTGAAAGTAAAATAGTGCATAAGTGCAAGAATACAAGACTTCGACATAGACTATGTCTTGGATGAGGAAACACAAGTAAATATTATGACAGAAGAAACTTGGGAAATTTTGGGAAATACTAGTATGGTACCTTCATTGGGAAGGATAGGCTTGTTTAACGAAAATTTGATAACCCTATGTGGAATAGTTACTAATATACCTATAATTGTTCATGGAACATTGACTGAAGAAGAATTTGAAGTCATTCAATTTGTTGGGGAAAACACCCCTTTCCCACTTTTGTTAGGTAAGCCTTGGATTGAGAAGGATCATATCAGAAAGAAAGCAGAGGAAGAAGCTACAGAAAAGTAAAAGCAAGAACTAAGGGATTTCATAACTAGAAAAATAGATCGACTAATAGAAGAATGAGAGGATAAGTCGAAGCAATAGAATAAAGTAACAATGCAAGAGGGACATAAAGCAAGAGAATTAGTTGTCAATTTTGAAATAATGCAAGAAGGATTGAAGGACATATCTATGAAAGAAAGAAGTATATTCAACCAGGAAGTATTAAGAGAAGGGATATTAACTTCAGACTATGTGAAGGCACATCAACAATGCGAAGCCACTATGCTAAAGGCAGATAAGAATAAGAATGGAAAGAGGATTCCAAAAATAGTTAGAGAGACTCGGATCACATGAAAGAAGGAAAGAAATCTCAATAAAAATAAAGATAAGTTGGAAAAGCTGCAAGAAGCTACATAGAACAGATGGAAGACTTCGCAGAATAGAACCTTGTAGGAGGCAAGTTCACAGTATTTGAAACTCACCGAAACAACAAACCACGAAGAATGGGACTTCACCCTGGTGAATTTATATGACCATTGGAGGCACCCCGACCATTAGAATGACACTTCAGAATGGCTAGAAAATGCATTTATGGACCAACAAACTTCCTTTGGAAAGTTGAGACCACACCATAAAGGAAAAATTCACATTGATGGAAGTATTCTTGTCCATTGGAAGAATCTGTTATGATGCCCCACTTATTTAACTTGTTGTTCGCTGCGTTGGGATCACTTTTTTCCACCTGTGATAAACTAAGCTAACATAGAATTTTTTAAGTGTTGATATGTGTTATCTGAAGATAGACCTCGTCGTCTGTTGTCTACCTCGCCTGTTCGTTCGTCTACCCCAACCTGTCTGTTTAAAATTTCGAATGTCGGGTGAACAGAGTGCATTAGAGAAGTCTGTCGAAGAAGTCCTCAGGAAGATAATGGCTAAAAAAAGTTATCAAAAAGACTACAGGTGTAATCGACTAGGGGAATGCAGGCTTCCCCTCCAACCGGACATCGTTATGGCCGTGTTAACCCTGCTACTGAGCAACGAAGTAAGCATCGCGACAATCTGGCTAATGCGAAGAAGATCCCAAATTTTCTACCCAAGTATGTTCCACCTTTGGCTAGCGTTGTTACCCATGACAACATTCCCTGAGACTATGAGTACACCCTGACCATTGCATACATTCCTTAAGGAATATGCCTAGTTGGAAGTCAATTGGGACAGATCTCATTACTGAAGAACAACGATTTCAAGTTGGGCGATCGAAAGAACTATGCTATGATAGCACCCCACTGCTACCTGATGAAGTCAACTAGGAAGAAGCATCACCTCATCTCCCAACCATGGATTAAGTCACTGGCACAGTCCATTTTGTTGAACGTGATGAACATTCCCCATTTTGGCCACCACTAGGAGGTTAACGCTTGCGTTAAACTCATCTTGTCATGTTGTCATGGTGGATACCTGTGGCTTGAACGAATGATTACTGTGGATCTAGTGTTGATCCACTAGATTATAGGATTAAGCATGAAGGGACCTGACCCTCAACAGTTTTATCTAGGGAAGGCCTCAGACTGCTCCCTGGTGTAGCGCATCAAGGAAGCTTATAGATAAGTTGAAAAAGGAAAGCGAGTCTACAAGGTAGCCTCTATACAGGATGTCACAGTGAGCCTTGCTTTCCAACTCATAGATGAAAATCTCATAAGAAAGAACCACCCCACACAGGTCACCAGGTTCGTGGTGGACCTCGCAGGAAAATGTGTGGAGGGCATGCAAATGAATTGGGTGAGCTACCTCGTCAATGAGCTAGAGAAGGATTTCCGGGAAGCCCGGGATTTGGGATATGAATTCCACTTTAGTTGGTTGATCATTTTGATCGCATTTGTCACCTTGAAAATTCCCGAAGGAGACACCTTTATAGAGATCAAACCATCAAATTCATTGGTCACTAGGTTTTTAACCTTATGGTACACCAACGACATGTCGAAGCAATGGTTTTCCAACGTTGTATTTCATGCATATTATCAAAAATTGAAGGTTTCCATTGAGTCATTTCTGCACATGACACTGTGCACCCTGCACCAGTACAGACCACTAGAAAAGTTTTGCGCAGATCCTCATTTCATCTATATCACTGCGCACAAAGATGAGAGAAAGGAAGAACTACATTCGTATTACAAGCTGACAGATGACGACATGGAGAAGATCACAAAGGAGTGGCCGAAGGAGTTCCTTGTACCTATTGTTGATGCATAACTCTCTGACACTTACACCACAGGAAGCCCCTTGGTCACTTGAGTTGAGCATGTCATACAGTCTAGTGGGATGAAGTAGAAGAAGAAGTGGGAAGAAATCCAGGATATAGAGACCGATGAGTAGGATAGCGCCTCTGAAGAAAATAGGTCTGGCTTTCCTGGAGGAGGAGGAGAAGACCAAGAAGATGGACAAGGATGGGGGGATGAAGGAGAAAATCAAGGATAAGGTGAAGCTACACCACCTCAAGATCCCCCTACTAAAACAGTAACACCGCAGAAGAGGAAGGTTTCTCCAAATAAACATTCAGCAATGTTATGGATAAATTCGTAGGTGCGGACACTAACCAATCTCCCCAAGATCCACCTGGATCTGGAACAAAACGTGACAGAATACTACTCTTTCCCTAGATCTAATTATTGAATGGAACTAAGAGAAATGGATGAAGTACATA
>ML787499.1:719607-744713 GCA_009831015.1 Picea engelmannii
TGCGAACTTTTCCCAAAATATGATTTTTGAGGAAATGACAAATGTAACCTTCCTCTGGAAATTGTTCTTAATAAAGAGTTTGATCTTCCATTACCATGACATGATCATAATATCATCTCGATAACCAAAAATGTGGATAACAAGCAAGAAAGAATATGTGCACCAGTAAGCCCCAGTTGGAGGCCATGCTCACATAGGATGATATTAGTTTGTTCCATGGAGCTATGGAGGACTCTTTCAAGGATATCTTGCAAATATATGGCGTGAAGAATGAATATCTATATGGAAAGGTCGAGAAGGAATTGAAGGAAGTACAACATGTTATTTGTTTAGTCGGCGCAATACCTATTGTGCCTTCCTCGTCACAGACTGCAGAATTGGGGGATGAACTAGCCCAATTGAGAAGACTATCAGATGCCACAGAAGATTGAATTCATAGAGTCCAGGAAGATAAGGAGAAGGCTACAGAAGCCTTGAAACAAGAGAAGGATGAAGCCTTAGAACAATTACGCATAGCACGATACTGTGTAACCACCTATGAAAATGAGAAAGAAGAATTTCAAGCAATGATCCACAAGGAAAAATCCCAGCTATAGAGAGAAAAGGAGAATTTTCTCATAGAAGAGGCTACGATCAAAGAGGCAGTGATTAAATCATGTCACGTTGTGTCAGTCTTGGCATAGGAGGAACAAGGTTCAATCAACGCTCAAGTGGTGAAGCTTACTGAGACCATCTAGCAGCTTCAAGCAAGGATAATAGATTTGGAGGTCCAAGCAGTATCGAGCACCTTGTAGGAGGTGCATGAATAGAGGGAGGGAGCCACTAAAAACACAGTAGTGAGGATCAGAGCCCTTGCCTCAGAGTGAAAAAATTTGAGTGATAGAAGAGTGTAGACATATGAAAGCCTCGCAAAAGATCTAGAGCTAAGGAAACTGGAAGCATAGCTACAGGAGGTGCAACAAAAAGCATTGTTAGTACAGGCGCAAATGAAGCTACTCAGTGTGGTCGAAATAATGAATATATCTCAGGAATAGTGCACAGTGCAACAACATATCACTACCCTCTGGGGCAGGGTAATGGAAGTTGAGCAGAAGCTACAACATGTGCAGGATGAAGCCTACAAGGTGTTCGAAGAAATTGAGGGACAAGGATTGCAACTGGACCAAGTGGTTGCAATAGTGGAACTATGCCTAGAAGGGCCTGTTACAATGAAAATGATCTAGGATCTCATTGAGCAGGAGGCTTAGGTGAAGCATCAAGTCGAGGAAACTCGAGTTAAGCTTGAGGCCTTCGAAGCAGCATTGACCAGATCTGAGTGACTCGGGACGAGTCACAAGTGAGTGTTGGGGGCTTTTTGGCCCTCGACCAAGTTTTGAGGAAACCTTGGTTAGGGTTGGACCACTTTTGTAATTAGACATGACGGTCGAAGATGGAGCACCTAGGCATAGCTGAGATCGTGGATCTCACCGACTTTGTGGGCTTTCTAAAGGGTTATTTAGGGTTTTTGTAATGGGTTATGGGATGTCGGCCCATGGGGTTTACCCATGATTAGGCCTTATTGGAAGGGATTTTAAAAGTATAAATAAGTAACAATGTATGGTAGAAGGATATAGGAAAGTAAGCGAAGTCTTGGTAGCTAAGTGCAAGTAATCCTGAGTTGCTTTTTGCAACAAAGTGTATGTAAGGCTCTGTGCTCGATAGAGAAGTTGGCTCTGTGCCTTGACCTAGTTTTGGGAAGGAGGATATGGTTATCAATGTGCAGATCTCCTGTCCAATGCGAAGCTTGATTATGTGGCTTAGTGCATAGGAACAACTGAATGTAAGAGATTGAAGAATAATAAAGAAGGAAAAGAGGTTGGTAGATGTAGCCCCACACTGGGGTGAATGATGTATATCTTGTGTCTTTGGTTTTATTTTTTCTTTGTTATGAATCTTCTCTGTGCCTTTGTTATTATATGATAGATAGATCTGATGTTTATTAGTGCTTTACTTGTGTTAAGGATGAATGAATGTTAGATCTAACTTATGATGCTAAGTGTTAAGGGCATATTGTCATTTGTTACTGTGTCGATCTATCTTTGGGTATGTTCTACGATGCTAATAAGACTAATGAACTAATGCATGTTGTTCCTAAGTGTTAATAGAGTACTTTGTGAAGTGTATTATCACATATGTGTGTCCCAGCTTGGTTATAGACACATGTTTCCTATAACCCCCCTGATTCTACCTCAGGTGCGACTTCTCATGCTTTGCAGGTGTTTCCAAAAGGTTCGGTAGTCGGGGTTTTGTTGGTGCGTTGTTAAGCGTTGAACCCTATGTCTGCCCCTGTGCCAACACTGTGTGTAGAAGGAATATTTGTGCTTTGTTTCAGTCTGGTTGACATGTTTCTATTGGATAGAAGGTGCTTGGTTTGAGGTTGTAGTGGTTTCAATATCCTTTTGTTCACCTTTTGAACAAATGGTGAAGAAGCTGAATTTGGTAGTATGATATACTACCTTGCAAAAATGTTTAGGTGGGACAATAGTTAGAACTACCTTTGGTATCCTGTAGAGATTACCCCCCAGAGTAAAAATGACACTATGGGGTCAATACTTATAGATACTTTTGGGCACAGGCCCAGTTTTGGGAAAAGGAATGATGTGGAGGAAATACAGTTGACGAGGAGGCATTAGAGGCACGCATGCAAGAAGATGGGAAAGAAAGACAACTGGCAGGAAAAGCAGTGGACAAAAGGAAAACGTGCATGTAGAGGAGGAAAGCGTGCAAGGCCAACATGAAATAATACCTAACTAGGTTAGGGTTTTGGTAAGAGAATGAAATGAATGATGAGCCAAAAATACTTATAAATAGATACCTATGAGGTCTAGGTGGGGGGGGGGTTAGATTATTGAGTTTTACTCACGTGAGAAGAATGGTTTGTAACAAGACTGTAATATGATCTAGTATTGTAAGTTGTTGAGTTGTAGAGGGTCAGAAGGGTAGATATTGAGGGTTAGATCATAGGTTGAGGATCCTGGTGTGATATAGTCTTTCTCATAATAGATCTCGACCCGAATGAGGATGAGTTGTAAAGCGCATGGCGCTATATTTTTTGAACTACCATAATAGAAGAGCTTGAGAGCCAGATCTTTGTGGATGTATCCTAGGAGGGGGTGAACCATGGTAACACTTATGTTATGCGATTGAATGTTTGTGTCCCTTTTACTATCAATAAGTAGATGTTAGAATGATGTATGAATGAATTAACAAATCTAATTACGCCACATCCATGAATGAAAATGACGGTATATTTCCCTAATACTTTGATAGAATTCACAGCACACAATTCACATATCCCCATTCAGTCCTAGACTGCAAGCAGTTGATCATTGCATTCACCCATTAGAACTATCTCAGGTGAGACTCTGCAGTGCACTCTTTGTGTTATGCTTCCTTCTAGTTTACCAGGAGGGCTGATAGTTTTAGAGGCTTTTTTGGATCCCTAGTAGACCTGAACTTGGGTCAAATCATGTTAAAGATATGACTAAGATAAGAAACCAACAAATGGTTCTGTTTTCGGTTGGAACATCATAGGATTGAGTGGATGAGGTCTTTTGAAGATCTGTGAAAAGAATGTTTGATCTATTGAAAAAAAATTTAAAGAATGTCAAATCTAGGACCGAAGTGCCAAAAAGAATGAAAATATAGAAGGAAATTTTTATACCCTGGAAACCCACGAAGGAGGAAATAGAAATATGGTTGAAAAAACAGGAGCTAGATTTTGCGTAGCAAGATAACATAAACCCTGGAGTAACACCACACAAATATCTTGAGAAATATATGTTTACTAATCTGCATGAAGTGTTTTTCTATGATTTTCCACACTTGTTGCAGGAGTGGATATTGAGGTTGAAATACAACCACGCAATAAATTACATCTGATAGTTAGAGTGGAACTTAGTTCAGAATGCCCAGTTACAAGAGTGAATAAAAAATTCACCCGCATAGTAGATTTTTGGCTCGACAGTATTGTATCAAGCTTTATAACAGAATTTGTAGTAGATAACGTGAAGTTGTACAACGTAGCAGAGCAAGAGTTTCTATGAGGCCCTTGAGGAAGGTATATTATAGCGTTGTATACTTCTATTAAGATATTTCTCTATAAAAAAGTTGTAATGACAATGGAGTCAGACAACTAAACTTCCTTGCGTGCATGGGGCAAGGGAGGAAGCACTGACAAGAAAAGGAGAAATGGAAGGAGATAAAGGAAATAAGGAGGAGGCCTTGGACCCAATCATGATGGATGACGACTAGATCAAGTGGATCATGACAACAACTAGAAGGACGCGGAATGGAGTACCCTACCAATACAAGGTGAACACCAAGAGAGTCATAGCCATGAGGGAAGGCTTGGAAAGTGATGAAGAAGAGGTAGAGGATCTCTAGGTTGTGGAGAATATTGAGGAAATCCTGTGCACAACATATGAGAGGAACATGAGAGGTCCAAGAGTGGGAATCAAAGGTATCAATTCTATCCATATTATTGTCAGTGTGGAACCCATAAACCCATGTGCAACTAACACACCAAGAAGAACAAAACCATTTAGACAACCAAATTTCGGGAGAAGGAAGACAACAGGAAGTACATCTACACAAGGATAAACAAATAGGGGAGCTACTTCAGGAAGCATTAGTCAAGTATCTACATCGCACAGAGGTAGTAGTTCAACATTCAGGATGGTGGGACATGATCCCACCATTTGGTTACTAGAATTTTGAGGAGAGGCAACAAAAGACCTTGAGAAACACTTGTTTATCTGTGCAAAGATCTATGAATAAAAATAGATAATTGATGAAGACACTAAACTTTCACAGCTAGTTATCATGCTAAGAGACCATTCACTATATTGGTACACGAGTCTAGACATAAACAGTGCACCGGGGCCGACAAGGACACTGATAGACATCAAGAAGTTGTTGATTAATGAGTTCCAAAAGTCAAGCTCAGAGGATCAATACATGAACAAAATGATAGAAATCCAACATAAACCAAGAGAATCTATTAGGAAAATTGACCAATGATTTAAATGTTTGAAAGGGAAATTGAGGTATGCCATGACTGACATGTAACATAGGCATTTGCTTGTGAATTTTCTATCACCACACCTAAAATACCCACTCAGACAATATAAATTCCAATCTCAAGCAGAGGCTCTGCAGGAAGCCTTACAAATGGAGGAGAATCAATACCACAAGACATATCCAACTATAGATGAGTTGAAGGAGGATCTAACTAATCTTACCTTTCAACTCAATCAGAATAAGGGAAAGAAAAAGAGTGAAGTTGTTTGGTGTACCACATGTAGAACATAAGGGAACCATAAGAATGAATGTACAACATTCATGCAATATATGGAAATAGGGATTCCAAATCCATTGTCGACAAGAGGAAACTGGTGTAAAATTTTCAAGACGATTGTCCTATGATGCAAAAATACCAAACAATACCAAAGAATGCATGCTACACTTTTTTCAAGTCAATAGGAATGATGACAAAGACTACAGAACCATGGATCTGATGAGGGAAAAGATGTCAGACACATATAGGGTGCAATCTGAAATGATGACAGGGAAAGTTTCACCTCAATTTAATCAAGCACCACCACAATATAATACTGTGTCGCAACAATATAACAATGTGCAACTGTAGTATAACACTACACAGCCTTAGTATAACCCTGCGCAATATAATCAGGTACCTCAATATAGTACACCATGCAGATATCACGCTAGGTACAGAGGAGGAGGATGAGGCAGAGGAGGCTTTGGATGAGGAAGAGGTCCAATAGTGTGCCATAACTTCCAACAACTAGGGAATTATGCAAGATAATTTCCACTACCACCTGCGACATGCATGTATTGTCATGCAACAAATCATGATACTGAGGATTGCACAACACTGTTGGGGAAGATATAGGGAAAATGAAATCAGAATAACTAGAATGTATAGTGGATCTCTACAGAAGCTAGAGAAGATGGAAGGAACATCAACATAGTGACGCGCAGAGGTGCTAAAACAAAAGCTGATGCGTCTAAACCGGAAGCAGTACAACACCAGTGGATTAAGAAGAATACTGATCCACCCAAGTGATTTGATGGAGAAAAGGAGGAGACCTTTAAGGATGCCAGACAAGAATTTCTCAAGTATAATTTTCTGTCTACATCTACCATGCAACATACCTAAGACATCCCAACGTATGAAATGCCATCAACATTGGACCATACTAGTGAAGTCCACCCGGGAAACCAAGTAAGTTGTATCAAGACTTTCTTGCAATCATGTATTCAACTATTTAAGAATCCATCATCTGTTATAATATTATAGAATCTATTAGATATATGTACCACAGACTTTGAAGGAAACTTATAATAGAGGGCATTCAAACACCTCCATGCCAGAAGGAGAACCAATAGAGAGTTTAGATTGAATGCCAACATCATAGATTTTAACATGGGTGATGTGATATTAGATCTGGGATATGAAGTGAATGTATTACCCAAAAATACATGGAAATGCATGGGAGAACCTACCTTAGGCTACTCACCAATCCAATTGAAGTTATAAAACCAACACAAATTTTTGCCAATAGGAATGTTGAAAGGAGTGATAGTAGATCTGAATGGAGTGTGCATTAAGGTAGACTTTGAAGTGATCGAAATCATGGATGGCACAACACCATATCCAACATTACTGGGATTGGATTGGGAATTTGACAATAGGTGATCATCAACCTAAAGACCAGGAAAATGACATTTGATTCAGGAGAATACAGGGTTATTGTGCCCCTATATCCATCTGAAGCCGAAATATTTGTGGAACCAACATGTTTAGATCTGGAAGAAATTAACCAGTTGTATCAGACCACTGCGTGCACCAAAGACTACATTAATCCAACTGTCGATGGTGAAATTATATGGACAAGTATCACATCATGTGATTCTGACTCAGACACAGGTCTGGAAAATTGGCAGCATCGCCTACATGAGGTCTCAACTAGAAGATTCACACAAATATAGTGCGCAATAAGGTGGGTTGGGACATAAATTAGAGAACCTCCATTTTTCCATGAAATCAATGACTTGGAAGAATTCCTAACGAGATATGAGGAGGAAGTATCAGACAAACAAATATTTTTATCTCTCGACATCACACTTAAAGATACACTTGCAATATGGTGGGGCGCACACAAAGAAATAATCAAGGACCGGTACCAATGTAAGTGGTTACTACGCATTAGGTTTGGCGCAGAACAACGAAGAAACCAACAACAAAAATATGATGGGCAGGAGGCACCAGCAGAACAATTGGAGAAGTGTAGAGCATTTTGGAAAATGACACCCCTAGAGGAATGGCCTCATCATTTTGTACACACATTAGAGGGCATCCCAACAAAATAGTATACAGACTGGGAACTGCGCAAAGGAACTATGCACTGGATAGTACTACAACATAACTTTAAGTCACTTTCTCATTAAGCATGAGAACCCCAATATAGATGCAACACTTACACAAATAAGAAGGTTGATATTCATTAAGGACCCATAAGTTGAACTCATAACTGAATAACAACAATAGAACAAACAGACAGTGAAAGAACTGTTGTCATGCTACCATGTGTAGGAAGAATTACTATATGAAGATGATCCATGCGGTATTCAGATTGATGAAGTTGAAGGTGAATGAGAAGTGGAAGGTCCACCTTTAGAATCAAAATTAATTGATGCATTGATCAAGGTGAAGAAAGTCAACATTGGGACATTTGAGAATCCCAAAATGGCCAACATTGGAGACTACTGGGACCAACAAACAGTGGAAAGGATAACATAGTTACTGCACAAGTACAATGACCTGTTCCCAACAACCTTCATAGAAATTAAAGGTATTGCAGGAGAACTTGGAGAGATGAAGATCCCTCTCAAACCAGAGGCAAGACCTTTCAGACAGAGGCCTTACAGATTGAACCCCATATACAAGAAGAAATCGACAGAATGTTGGAAGCAGGAATCATAGAACCAATAGAAGAATCGAAATGGATAAGCCCCATGGTAGTTCAGGAGAAAAAGAAAGGAGGAATAAGAATATGTGTGGATATGAGAAAGCTCGATGATGCTTTCCTACATGTCCCCTTCCCTACACCCTTTACAGATGAAGTCCTAGAAAATGTGGGAGGTCAGGAAGCATACTCATTCACCGATGGATTCTCAGGATACCACCAAATCAATATAGCACTAGAAGATCGGTACAATACTACCTTTGCAATAGAATGGGGATCCTACCAGAACACAATCATGCCTTTTGGACTGAAGAATGAACCAACAATTGTTTCCAAAGTAGTCATTGTTGCCTTCAAATAATTCATCCATCAATTTCTAGAGGCATATTTGGATGATTGGATAATGTACAAACTTTTGAAATATCGTGTAGAGGTGTTGAGACTAATGTTAGAAAGATGCAGGCAATGCCAAATATGCTTGAACATTAAGAAATGTGTATTTGGAACACCCTTTAGAATTTTATTGGATCACATAGTATGAAGACAAGGTTTGATCGTGGATCCTACAAAGATTGCAGTAATTGTGAACTTACCACCACTGAAATCATTGTGCCAACTGTGAGCCACATTGGGACATACGGGATACTACATAAAATTTATAAACGAGTATGCGCAGATCACCGCGCCGATGGAGAAATTTCTCAAGAAGGATACTAAATTCCACTAGAATGAGAGTTGTTATCAAGGGCTGGACACCCAAAAGGATAATATGGTCACAACACCCATCTTAGTCTTTCCAGATTGGGAGAATACACTCCATGTCCATGTAGATGCATCAGCCATAGCCCTGGGAGCTATTTTGGCACAACCAAGAGCAGGGGATTTGGACCATCCCATAGCATTTGCAAGAAGAAAAATTTTAGACTCTAAGGAGAATTAAAACACTACAGAGTGAGAAGGTATGGCAATGGTGTATGCACTTCAAAAGTTCAGGCATTACCTACTTGGAAAAAAATGTAATATGTTCACAGATTATTCAACCCTTAAGTACCTAGTCAACAAGCTAGTGTTGGGGGGGAGAATCTGTTGATGGTTATTGTTGTTTCAATAATTTGACTTTGAAGTCATAGTTAAACCAGGGAAGCTAAAAACATGACTTGATCACTTATCAAGGGTCACCAATGGCAAGGAGCCTACAAACTTAGAGGATACCTTCCCTGACACGAAGTTATTTTCAGTTTAGGTCGCAGATGATTATTTTGCTAACATTATTGAGTATTTAAGTATAGGGACTACGCCACAGGAACTTAACACTACGCAAAGGAAGAATCTGTTTTTCAGAGAAGCCAACTACCAGTTGATCGCAGGACACTTATATAAAATGGGGGCAAACAACATCTTGAGAAGGTGCACGCTAGAACACGAAAGGCCTGGGATATTAGAAGAATCCCATGAAGGAATAACGGGATAACACTATGTAGGAAAATCTACCACATAGAAGGTACTGCGCATAGGATTATGGTGGCCAACTATCCATTGAGATGCAAAGGAATACTTCCAACTTTGAGATGTTTTTCATAGGGTTGGAAAACCAAACAGATGAGATGATATTCCCTTACAACCACAAGTAACGCTACAAATGTTTGACAAATGGGTTATTGATTTTATTGGGCCAATTCACCCACCCGCAAGAAGTTTAGTCATGTGATACATCATTACTGCAACTAAATACCTCTCAATATGGGCAAAGGCAACATCGGTTAAATATTACAGCCCAGAGACAACAACACACTTCTTGTTTGAACATGTTCTCACCATATTTGGATGCCCAAGGATTATGATGACTAACCAAGGCACTCACTTTATCAACAAGACTATCAAAGCTTTGACTGAATAATTCGAGGTCTACCATCAGAAAATTACGCCATACCACCCTCAGGAAAATGGAACATTGGAAGCCTTCAACAAGATTCTAGAGAATGCCCTAACCAAGATTTGCAATGTCAATAGGGACGACTTGGATTCAAAGATACTAGTGGTACTATGGTCATATAGAACTACCTGTAAGAAGTTGACAGGGCATACACAATTTAGATTGGTGTATGGACAAGAAGCAGTGGTGCCATTATAATTCTTAGTACCAGGTTTTCATTTCACAACAATTACAAACATGACAGAGTGAGGCACAATACAAGAAAGGTTAAGTCAGCTGATGAGCATGGAATAAGATAGGATTCTAGCAGGATTTCTATTGGACAACTGAGAGGGGGGAGGGTGAATCAATTGTTACTGTGCTTAAACAATTTTTCCCATTTTAAACTCTTTATTGAACACATAATGAAAATCACCATGATGTTGAGAAATAAGCAATAGAATGTTAAACATCAATCACACACATTAAATATATAGAGATGGATATTTCCTGAGGAAACCCATAAAGGGTAAAAACCTCTTATTCTTAATATGATAAGTAGTCTTTACATTTTGTACATTATCATATTTATGAGCTCCAACTCATTGTGAGGCTACCACCTATGTCTTGCAAGTTGCAACTTGCTGAGAGCACCAACTCTCTGGTTTCTCTAGCACCCACTTAGAAGGAAGCACCAACTCCCTGATTGTTCCAACAACAACTGGATGGAAGAACCAACTTGTATAATAGAGAACAATAGTTCTCCCTTGCACCACCCTGCCACCCTGGTTTTTCTGGCTACAACCAGATGGAAGCTACAACTCCCTGTGTTCAAGAACCCACTTGAAACTCTTCGAACAACAGTCCTCCCTAGAACCTCCCTAACACCTCCCTAGCACCCTAATTATAAATCTTTTCTACTAAAACTTATTACAGTGATACAATGTTCATAAATGGCTTACCAGTCTCATCACTGTTCTACTGCACTGCTCTTCTTTTCCTTCATCGGTATCTCTCTGCTCACATCTTTTGAGCTTTCTGATCTTCTTCTATGTCTGTGCATGCACACCTCAGCTTTCTCTTATTCTCTCATATATGCATATTTCTTCCTCGCTTATTTTGTGCTTCACCTCCTTCACAGCATGATTCTACACACATGCATCACACATAATTGTTGCACACATCTCCTCTCTGTTCTTTGTTTTTATATTCTCTATGCACCTTCTGCCCCCTCATGCACAATGCCTCTGAATTCTCTTTTCAATGACATTTTTTTTCCCCAACATGTTCTTCACTGCACCTCTACCTCACACCCCCATAGCTCCATTGCAGCATGGCATGCCTTCACTCAATCTGCATTGCTTTCTCACATCGAGACATCTCATGGTCATCATGGAAACTCTTCATCTTCTCTGGAATTTTTTTTGCATGTGAGTTCATCATCAGTGGTCATTACCTTAATACTCTTCATCTCCTATGGAAGTCACCCTACATCTCCTTGAATTCTCTGGCAGATGAAATCACTTCGTTTGGGTAGTTACTGAGATAACCTTCACACATTCATTTGTTTGGCACCTTTTCCCTTTCTAGGAAATCACACAGTGGGCGCTAGCTCTTCTGGCCAAGCCCCTTCCTTTCACATGACCATCGGTGATGACCAAGCTCTTATTCAAAAGGGAACTTTGCACTTTCTCATTTTGCAAGTTTGTTGCGAGTCTCACTGAATCTTCCAACTCCCGATCACGAAATAGAGCCTAGCTACGCTAGCTCTTTCCCCTCACGTGACCATCGACGGTGATCACCAGCTATGCCAACAGGCGCTTCGTGACTTCTTGTTTTGAGGATTCTTCCATGAGTCTCCTTGACTCCTTCAACTCCCAGTATCTGAAATGGAGCCTAGTTGTGTTAGCTCCTTCACTTATCTCCCGTTTTTGTGACCACTAACTATGACCCGGGGCCAAGCACGAGGGTGCTTCATGATTTCGTGAATTCATGGGCCTTTTTTGTGACTGATCAATGGTCCATGATCCTAGGTGATTCGATGGTCCAGATCTTACCATAGAGACTAGAGACTTCATTCTTTGTTGTGACAGATCAACGGTCTAGAACCCTTTGTGATCTGACAGCCCATAAATTTTTCACGACTTTGCATTTCTAAGATTATGTAGTCAGTTGTCTCCAAAACTCCTAGTACGTGAAACTTTGAAACGGCTTCATATCATATCAACGGTCGAGATTCTCGGTGATTCGACAACTATCCTCCACTCTGGGACTTCAACCTTCAGGACTTTGGGGGAGTGTTGATGGTAAAACTCCCGAATCAAAACTCCCGAAGTGATGTAACTCTTGTGTCACTCGATGATGTGTCATGAGCCAAGTGGCTGTCACGTGTCACTCAGATTCATAATATTCATGTACTTGAAACGTCAAATCATCTTGACACTTGTCCTTGCAGTATGATTGCGCCATTTGTTATGGATGACATAGTCTGCCACCTGTCCTTACTAACATGGTTTTCCACATTCACCTCCTGGATCTAACGACCCAGATTAGTCCTCAATCCAATGGCTCAGATCATATCATGATTTTGCATTTCACAATCTGGAAGGTTAGAGCACTTCCTTCCTTTGAATTTCCAGTCAGTGAAATGTTGATCTCTCACCACATTTCCTCTGGATCGAACGATCTTCAAGATTTTTCGTTTCGCGATATCTGTGGAATACTCATCTACTTCCATGTATCCTCTTTGATGATGGATGATCCACCTGCTTTCTGGACTTTGTAAGCCCGCTTCACCTTGCACTTAACGGTCGTGCACATTCTTCTAAATCCAACGACATTCGATCCTCACACTCAGATCTGATGCCTGAGATATGTTCTCCTTCTCTGCATGCTCCTCCTTTTTGGACTCTGATCTAACAGCCATCAGTAATTAGGGATGGGTGATATAATGATCATTGTTTCTCTTCCTCTTGATATTACACATCCTTCTGACTTGGAAGAATTTCTAAGTGTCAAAGGTTATGTGACATTTGCTTGTCCTCTGAGTCCTTCTCTTGGTCCTCGAATGCACTTCTGGAAAGCGCAAGGCACTATCTCTTCTGAGATTTGATCTCTTCTCTAGCTTTATCTTATGTGTCTTCACTGTTGTTATTGTGCCATCGATGCTGCATTGTTGATATTTCCATCAATGACAAGCACACTTCTTTCTGCAAACATGCCAGCAATCTCCCCCTTTGGCATTGATGGAAACCCTGAACGGCTGCATTATTTTGCTTAGGTATCCAACTCTAGCATCCACGCATCCACACTTTTTAGCCCCCTTTGACATCAATGTCAAATAAAAAACATGCTCCCCCTGACAAGATGGACTCTCTTATATTGATAGTGGGGTCATGCCCAACTTCTAGCGTAGATACTCAAATTGAGCTTGTGCAAGTGGTTTAGTGAAGATATCAACAATCTGATATTTGGATGGAATATAATGAAAATAAACCACAGAGTTGGTTACCTGTTCCCTAAATAAGCGATACTTTATGGGTATATGCTTGGTCTTAGAGTGGAAGATGGGATTCTTTGACACACTAATTGCATTGGTATTATCACAATGGATTGGAATCGGTGCAGTATAATTTATCCCGAAGTCTGCAAGTGTATGAATCATCCACAATACTTGGGTACAACAAGTGGAAACTGCAATGTATTCAACTTCTATAGTTGATAAGGAAATGGAGCCTTGCTTCTTTCTCAACCACGCTACTACAAAATCTCCTAAGAAGAACTCACCTCCACTCGTGCTTTTCCTTTCATCCACGCAGTTAGCCCAGTTAGCATCTGAATAGACTGATAGTTGAAAATTTTGATTCCTAGGATACCATAGGCCATATTCCATTGTTCCTTTCAATTATCTAAATATTATTTTGACAACTAACAAATGACTCTGTTTAGGTGCGGCATGATACCCTCCTACGATTCCAACAACATGCATTATGTTTGGACGAGATGTTGTTATGTACAACAGGCTGCCTATCATAGACCTATATGAACTTTGATCAACATTAGGTGAGTCATCATCCTTGCTTAACTTACATCCAGTGACCATAGGTGTGCTCATAGGTTTAGAATCTTCCATTTGAAACCTTTTCAACATTTCCCTTAGATTTTTTTCTTGAGAGAGAAATATTCCTTCAGACGTCTAAGTAATTTGCAGACCCATAAAAAATGATATTTCCCCTATCATAGACATTTCAACTTAGACTACATGGTAGAAGAAAACCATTGTACCATTGAGGCATTATTACTATCGAAGATGATGTCATCTACGTAGACCAAGACAATGAGAAAATCATTACCCTTTCTTTTGATATATAAATTGTTGTCAATTGTTCCTCTCTTGAATCCTTTGTTTTGTACATACGTATCCAATCTGTGATACCAGGAATGAGGAGATTGTCTTAACCCATATAAAGCTTTCTTCAGCTTACAGACAAATTCAAGGTTATCTAACAGTTAGAAACCTTCTGGTTGTTCCATATAAACTTATTCTTTTATATATCCATTTAGAAAAGTTGATTTAACATCCATTTGATAAAATTTAGACTCCTTATGACAAGCATAGGCTAGAAACATTCTAATAGCTTCTAATCTTGCTATAGGTGCAAATTTTTCATCAAAGTCCAATCCTTCTATTTGAGCATATCCTTTGCAGACCAATCTAGCCTTATTTCTTACAATATTTCCTTCCTCATTCATCTTATTTTTGTAGACCCATTTTGACCCTATTACATTTTTATTTGTTGGCCTCGGAACGAGTTCCCAAGCGTCATTATTTTCAATCTGGTCCAGTTCCTCATTCATTGATTTTAACCAATTTACATCTTTACTGGACTCATTGAAGTTCTTCGGTTCCACCATGGATATGAAGGCTATATGTGATTGCTCAGTATTTTTTATTATCCTCCTCCTAGTTTGTACACCTTTGTCTTTTTCACCAATTATCTGACTTGCAGGATGATTCTTTCGAGTAACTCTGGAGGAAGAATTCGATGTTGTTTGTTGATTTGAGTTTACCTGAGTATTTGCATCTTCATCTGACTCAGATTCTTCTCATTATGATTCTTGGACCTGTTCAACTTCAACTTCATCTATATCCTTTGTTGTTGATTTAGTATTGTTCACCTCTCCTACTGGAATTCCTTCATCAACTTTTATGTCAATACAGTCAACCAATTTATGCAGCCTCTTATTATAGCATTTGTATCCTTTACTGTTTGTAGCATACCCTAAGAATATGCCTTCATCAACCCTGTCATCATACTTGCCAAGGTTCTCATTATTATTTTTTATGTAGCACTTACTCCCAAAGACTTTGAAGTGTTTGATTGAAGCAGGTCTTCCATACCACAGTTCATAACGTGTTTTGTCACTGTGTGGTCTTAGGTGGGATTTGTTAAGAACATGGAATGTTTTGTGTATTGCTTCTACCCAATAGGTTTGACCAATGTTCTTCTCATTAATCATTGACCTGGCCATTTGTTGCATGGTTATGTTTTGCCTCTCAACTACTCCATTTTGCTGTGGAGTTCCTAGGATTGTGTATTCTCTCTTGATCCCATTTTTGTCATAGAATTCCTTGAAATCACTTGACATAAATTATCCTCCTCTGTATGATATTACTGCCTTTAACCTTTTTCCTGTTTGATTCTCAGGTAAAGCCTTAAATATTTTAAATTTCTCAAATTCTTCAGATTTTTCTTTGAGAAAAGAAACCCAAGTAAGTCTGGAGTAATCGTCAATGATCAACATAAACTAGTTTTCCTTCCTTGTGCCTTCATGTATTGATGGTCCACATAAATCCATATGAACTAATTGAATTGGTTTCTCTATTGAAGTAGAGCTCTTGGATTTAAACTGTGTCCTGATTAGCTTTCCTACCTGACAGGGTTTACATATAGAATCTTGTGCCTTTGATATTCTTAGAAGATCTTTTACTGCCTCAAGATTTTTTAGCTTGATTAAGTGGTCAAAGTTTAGATGTTCAAGTCTCCTATGCCATAACCATATTTCATCATGCTTTCTTAGATGACACTCTTCTCTATCTTCTTTTAGAACATATACATTGTTATCTGTCCTTATGCCTTTAGCCACAACTTGTACTGAGTTTACAGACTTTATCTTGCAATCCTTGGAAGTGAACACCAATTCACATCCTCTATCAAACATTCGACTTACACTGAGAAAATTATGTTTCAGCCCATCAACAAGCAGAACATCCTGAGATTTTCCTTTTCCATTACTTAAACTTACCATCCCTTTACCCTTGATATTACCTGGAGCATCATTTCCAAAGGTTACGTTTCTTGATTTGGTTTCACTCAGAGATAGAAACTTACCTTTGTCTCTCGTCATATGTTTGGAGAATCCACTGTCAATATACCATGGGTTCTTTTGTCTTTGAGCTGAAATCACTAGTCCAAACTTGTCATTTTCTTTCTTCTTCCAAACCTTGACATTTTCAATAGAAGGATTCAAATCTGGCTCGTAGTTCCTTAAGCGACAGTCTGCAGCTTTATGTCCAAAATTATGGTAGGTGTAACATTCTGGTTCATTGAATAAAGGATCATAATGGTTGTTATGCTTAACCTGTGTCATTTTTCCAGCCATCACATGATTCACAGTCTGTGATTGTTTGTTACTTGGTTGTCTCATTCTTTGTTGTGGCAGATATATATTCCTTGAGTGTTTTGATTGCTCATATCTAAACCTTAAAGAAACATTTACATCTTTGTGACCAAAGTTAGAACAGAAAAAACAATGTCCATAGAAACATCCTTTGTACCTGGAAAATGGTTGTCTTCTTTGAGCAGGTCAATTTCTTCCATGTTGATGATTTCTTTGTTCTACAATTTCAGTTTTGGTACTTTTTCTTTCACTCTTCCTTGGCGGCTGATTATCTTCCTCTGTTTATCCATATTTGTTGTTGTCAATGAATGTAGATTTCAAAAACTTGATGGAGTCTTTGTTTCTTGGCTGACTACAACTTGATCCTTCTTCATAACCCAAAACAACTTTCAAATTTGGACTCCTTTGCTGATTTAGAATGGTGGTTAATCCTTCTGAGGCTTTAATGCTTGGAAGATTTTTGAGATACAATGCTTTGAACTTATCCATCTCTTTTCAGGTCTTTACTACCTCTTCCTCCAAGGCTTCACATCTTGCCTTCTTCTCTGATAATTGTTGTTTTAGAATGTCCTCTATTTTATTTGCCTCTTATAACTCCACATTTAGCAGGGAAAAGTCTTCATCATTCTTTTCATACTGCATCAACAAGTGTTTTTGTTTTCTTTTCTCGAGTCTGAGTATGTCAATTTCTTCTAAGGAACTGATTAGTTCACCTTCCATATCAACCACAAGTTCTTCATCATTAGCATCACTTCTTGTGATTTTATTATCATAATCCTCTTTGGCCATAAGAATGAATTCAATTAACTTATCTTGATAGGAAGAGTCATTTTCTGTGTCTTCTGAAGAGTCATCATTGTTTACGCATAAACTTTTCTTTTTATCAAATCTTTTGGATTTGTACTTCTTTTCACCTTTGGAATTATGATCCTGGTTCTTGTGTGAACACTTAGATGCAAAGTGACCTATCTTTCCACAATTAAAAAAATTAAAGGGAAACTTGCCTTGATACTTGCCTGATCCTTTCTTTAGTCTTCTCACAAACTTTGCTTCAATTTCATCAGGCTCATAATCCTCATCCTTATCTGATTTAAATGATGCTTCTCTAGAGGTGGGTTATCTTTACCTATCCTCATTTCATATGCAATGAATGTTCCTAGAAGTTGATCAAAAGCCAAATATTTTAGATCATTAAGTTCTTCCATAGCAAAGACCTTCAGGTTGAACCTATCTAGTAGAGATCTCAAAATATTCTGAACTAAAGAGGGTTCCTCAATTTTTTCACCAAGTGCTTTCATTCAATTTACTAGTTCTTCAACTCTCATAAAGTAATTCCCAACAATTTCATCCTCTTTCATATTTAGTTGTTCAAATTGTATTCTGTAGGTTTGAAGCTTGGCCTCCTTTACCTTCTCATTACCTTCATAACTACTAATGAGTTTGTCCCACATTTCTTTGGCAATTTCTAAGTGCATAACTTTTAAAAATTCTTCTTATGCAAGCCCACTCAGAATAGAATTCATAGCCTTAGCGTTGAAGCTGAACTCTAGCTTGTCATCCTTATTAGCTAGTACAACTGGATTTACATAACCAGTCTCTACCACATCCCAAACATATGCACCTAAATCCATTATGTAAGTTCTCATCCTAACTTTTCAGAAGGCAAAGTTTGTTCCATTGAACAAGGGGGCCTTATTGGTTGAATTTCCTTCATCGCTTGACATGTTTAAGCTTATTGATCCACCTTTAAATAAAACGAACTTGGGTTTGATACCAATTGTTGGACAACTGAGAGGGGGGGGTGAATCAGTTGTTACTGTTCTTAAACAATTTTTCCCATTTTAAACTCTTTACTGAACACATAATGACAATCACCATGATGCTGGGAAATAAGCAATATAATGTTAAACATCAATCACACACATGAAATATACAGAGACAGATATTTCTTGAGGAAACCCGTAAAGGGTAAAAACCTCTTCTTCTTGATATGATAAGTAATCTTTACATTTTGTACATTATCATACTTATGAGATCCAACTCATTGTGAGGCTACCACCTCTGTCTTCCAAGCTGCAACATTTTGAGAGCATTGTTGGCAGACAATTTTCATTTTTATACTGTCCTTATAAGATGCCTACACCAGTGTTTTTCAACCCTTGATTTTCGTCACAATATTTGCAATAAAACGACACTATTATTTTGTGCGTTCGAACACTTACCTTGGTTCTCATTTTTATGACTGCAAGTGTGAAAACTTGGTTTTCAAAGTCACATTAAAATCATCACTGGATTGATATGATCACTCTTGTCTTTATGTTCGTTGCGCTTCTAATTTAATCATGATTATACAATTGGCAAGACCCCTTGATCTGTACTCATTTGGAATTTTTTTATTGATTATATAATTTCGTTTTATGAGTGATTGAGTTTGTGATGCATTGGTGATTGGATTTATATGGTCTTTGATCGATTCACTTGACACATTGGTTTCATGAAAACACATTTGTGTTGTGGTAAGACCCTTGGTATAAATCGTTTCATACAACACATAGTTCATATAATCAAACCCTTGGTGTGATTTCGATTTATTGCTTTGGTTTTGAAACTATGACTATTGCTCGCGTAAATGTTTAATCCACTTACCATAGATTTCATTGGTTGATTGAATGGCATAGTTTTTAACACATATGCATAGTGATTTGAATAGTTATACACGTCAGCGGTTGTATTGTGGGTAATGACCATTCTGCATGGGCCGAAATAGCTCCACCACCTTCACACATTCTTTCATTAATGTTTTCCCCCTATCCTGGTTCACCTTTGCTAGTTTTCGGGTAAGCCTGTGAGCGTTCTGCCCCTGCGAATTCTCTGTTCGAACCCTAGCCCCTCACCCTGCTCACCGCGTGCTCCTGTCTATGGCACTGGTGGTACGCATAGAGCTGAATGGTAGCCAAGATCTGTTGCTATTCGATAATGCTCATAAGGATTTAGAAAAGAGTGGTTGGCTGGTGTTCATACAGAGGTTCAAGGGTTTCAACCATTCGGTTGCCCAACAATTCGCCCTCACCTTTGACGGGTGTAGGGCTAAAGTCGGTGACATACAGCTCGAGCTCAATGAAGAATTCATAAGCTCTGCAACAGGATTGTCGGCTACAGGACAAAGGTGGTTCAAAAAATCCAAAGTCAACGAGGTGCCATGGCCTTTGCTATTCGTATCACAAAAGGTTATGTCCTATGATAAAGGTATGCCTATTTCCACCCTCAAACCCAGGTGGCATGATCTTTTGGTAATAGTTAAATAGTTTGTGCCCTGTGAAGGTCGGTATGGTTTGGTGTTTTTGTATCACCTCTGATTATTGATGAATTTCATGGGCTATCCTTTGAACATGCCACATTACTTCTTTCGTAGTCTTTACAAGATGTCTAAGAGATTCAAACGAGAGAAGGATGATAGCAACTTGTTTCATCATGGATTAATTAGACTCATTATTGTCCACCATTTGAGCCTTCATGGAGATAATTGGAAAGCCTTTCTATCTTGAAATGGCTTTGTTAATCCAGGGTCTGTTCAAATTGACAAGGCTGTGGTCAGTGAGACTTTGGCTGGACCAGCCGTGCCATTTCATATCCTACTGCCCCCTGTTAAACCCTTGGATTACCCCGACTTGGACCTACCCAATGTCATGGCTAACCCTTGTGCTAAGGATGATATTAAAGATGTCAAGAAGCCTGTGAGTAAGAAACTCCAGGGTAATTCTACTGTCGACTGCAAGGGGAAGAAAAATGCTCGATTGATATCGAGACTTTCCCAGAATAAACCTAAGCCAAATGTCGATCAAAAGCCCATAGTGTTGAGCGAGGACTCAGACTCTAATATCGAGCATTTCCTAGCTGAAGAGTACCCCTATTCTCATGGCCTATGCTCCAAGCAACCCTATGACTATGTCTCTAATTTGCCCCCGTTCCTAAAGAACAATCCTAACTACCCAGGAATCAAGATACATAATGAAACCCCTGGTGACTTAAACAAACCCTCGCCTGTGATAACAAAGCCCGAGAAACCATCATGCATCCAATGTAATGCTTGGTTAGAGCGCTATTATGCCGACGTCCCCCTGTTACAGTCAAAGATTAAATCGTTAGAAGAACAGGTGACAGTGCTGGCAAAGGAGAACGATAGGCTACGGACTAATGACAAGAAACAAAAAACCACCGGTTCGATTGTTTTCAGGAATGTCGAAGTGGCAACAACCTTCGTCAATTCCAAGTTATCATAATCGAAGCCTTTTTTGATTATCTAGGTATGAATTTCAATATTAATTTTGTTTTATGAGTTGCTTGAATTAATATAATGAATTGGGTTTTGGGTTTCGATTAGCTCTGTTCATTATTCGAAATGATTCTGTCATAATTTGATTATCAAAAATGGTTATGTTGTGGATCCTGTACAGTAGATTCATTTTGCTAAAATCAAATGTAGTTATGATTTGGTTATGTGATTTTGTCGTGCCCAGTTTAGTATAAGCGATTGATTGGTTTTTTATTCGGTTTGGTTTGTTTTTGAATCAATTCTATTTGATAGTTGATTTGGTTTGATTTCGATTAGTTTCGTTTGTTCCTAATAGACTCAAAACAACCCTGTTGACTTCGATTTACCAGGAACAACTCTATTTTGTATTGGGTCAATATTCTCGTTTGGATTTTGATTATATTCGACCTGTGCAAAAGATCGATTTGCTAAAAATTGTGTGGCTGTGTTGATTGATATGATTTTGCCTAACAATTTTTTTGACCCCAAATGGTTTCGATTCGTTCTTGTCTGATTTGATTGTTGTGTACCATGACTAGCATGATCGTTGGTGTATGTTTGATACAATTCTATTAATTTGAAAAATGATCCTGTTGATTTCGTTGTGATTTGACTATGATTTTGTTAATGGATGAGGTGACATAAACGATTCCATAAATGATTTGTTTAACCGGGTACGGTTTGTGTCGATTGGAATTGGTTCATGAAAACATTTTCATTACTATCAAATTATCTAATGTGATTCTGTTTACTCCAAAATGGTGATAACAAATTGAATAGAGTGTGTGCATCTCTGTTACCATTCGGTTGACCATGATTTTGTTTGCTCTCAAATTAGATTAGAATTTTAATTTGGATAATTCATTTGATTTTCAAATAGCAATTAGATATTTGTTTTATTGTAGGATTCAAATTGGTTTTAAAACGATTCTATGTTAAAATTTAGACCAACTCCAGAATCGCAAGATTCTGTAGCTAGTCTTAAAATTAGATTTTTGATAATTTTATCAATAAAATATCACCTAAACTTGTCTATTCTTGTCCACTTTCAAGTGCATACGAATTTCAGTGACCAATTGGCATGTTGTGGCAGTTTGAGAGATGTTTTAGTGATACAGTCTTGTTATAGGCTGTTAGCTTTAGTCAGATTTGGGAGATTATCCCCAGATTTTTGTAAATTGTTTTGATAACTCCCACAGGGATGTTTTACCCTATGGGAAGTCTTTAAATACTTGTTATTTTTTGTAAACAATAATCATCATCACGGTGGGAGAACCAGACTATGGATTTATGATTCAGACTGAGATGAAAGTTGATGTCTTGTAACATCTTTCGCTTTCAATATATCAAACTTTTGTTTCAAGTTTTCTGCATATCAGTTTGCAGTCGATTATAGACTACTTTAGCTATCGTAATTCTTTGCAGATTGATGTGACTTGGTTTATATGTTATCCATATCCGATCTCTCATATTTTAAATGTACAACAATTACTTTGTTTCTGTTAATGAATTACAGATTTCTCTTCTTCGTTAATTGAATCATTTTGTACAGATATTTGCATACAGATTTATCTAACTGTGACGATTTGTAAATCATAAGATTGCTCTAATTTTTATGTCTTGTTTGTCCTATAATTATATCTGAAGAGCACAACAGCTTCCCGTTTACGAGAAGATCGTGGAGAATCTAGTGCGGTTTTCCTCCCACCAAACAGCTGAATCAATTACTGCATACAGGATAAACCTGAAGCGTTACTTCAGGTCAGTTTGCTATATGTTGTTTAATAGTTAATTTATTAGTGTTATTTAAGTAGTTTAGTTAGATATATATTTATTTTAAATTCTTAGTTAGAATTATCATTTTAGTTGCTTAGTTTAGATAGTTTTTCAGTTTATCTCTTTTTCATAAAATTATAAAAAATAAAAAGAAACAATAGTTTTGTTGTCTTAGGACAGTTTACAAATGACTTTTGCAGGTTTTCATTTAAATCTGTACTTTGTGAATATTGTACATTTGTGATTAAGATTTAATTTTGTTTATAGTTGAATGTTAAATTTCATAGAGTTATTATATTTTTAGATAGTAAATTGTATATATTAGTAGTTCATATTTGTTTATTAGTTTGTTTTATTTGTTATTTTTATTTAGATTAGTTCCTTAGTATAGTTTTTTTTTTTTTTTCTAGGACTTAGATCGGCTAACAGAGCCTCTAAACCCATCAGGGTGGGTTATCCCAAACAACTTGGGTTATTTAGACAACCCTGGACCGGATCCACTCTTCCAGTTGGCGAGCGTTCAATTTCGCCCGTCAACAAATGGCGCTAGAAGGAGGGCCTGAAATTAATTAATGGCACGAGGCGGTCGTAAGACTCCTCCACAACCTAATCGCTCACCTATAGTGACAAGAAGTCATTCGAATGATAACATTCCCCCTCAAACAACAACCACATCAAATGACAATCCACGGATTGTAGTTGAGCCAGCAACTCTAAATCCTACAGGTGGTGACATACAATAGATTGTCTATCAATCTCTCATAAGAACACATAGTGCCTTATCCCGTTTGAGGCAACCAAATCAACCTTTGGACCAACCTTTAGATTTCTCTAATATCAGAGAGAAACTCAGAAGCGCTAATCTCACTGTGAACCCTACAGATCCGATCCTCACTCCTGCTGCAAGAGGATCTGGAATACCTCCCTCACCACCTCCATCATCCCCTTCTTCTTCGGGAGAGGACTTTTTGGATGAAGGCAGTGTTCACGTTCAAATGGTCACCAGGTGAGCAAATAGAGAGCGCTTGCATACCCTGTTGGGTTTAGCAGGGCAGAATAGCTATGGAGCATAGGGTTAGAGAAACAAAACGAACTACAATATAATATCAACTGAAAACAAATAAAACTGCGAAAAAAGAAACAACAAACATCAAATAAAAAACACAAGTGTCACCAATGGTTTCAGGCTGGTGTATTAATGAAACCAGAGCACGCTGAAGGAAGAGACTAGAGGTTCCTTCTCCCTCCAACGGAAGGCTCTTTGGGGCCCTCACACAATTTGCTTTCCTTACAAATGAGAAGAACTGAGCATGGCAGTGAAAGAACTCTCGATGATGCAGCTGATGGGTTGTTTCTAAAGGATGAGCCCTTAAACCATCTGAAAAGCATAACAGTGCTTAGAATTCCTTGCCAAAACAGTGTATCCTCACGGCTTTTTATAGCAACTCCTCGGGCGGTCACTTAACCTTCTCAAAGTGTGAACAGGGACCCTTTTAGGGTTTACTTAGGTCATTAATCCGCCGATTTTACGGATCTGGCTCTGAT
Source organism: Picea engelmannii (assembly GCA_009831015.1). Lineage (NCBI taxonomy): Eukaryota > Viridiplantae > Streptophyta > Pinopsida > Pinales > Pinaceae > Picea > Picea engelmannii. The sequence continues at coordinate 743,867 of ML787499.1, forward strand.
TTGAGAGTCAAATCAACTTGGGAGCCGGTCCGTAGGCGGTTGGGAAGCCGACCTATTCAATTAATGCGTCGTATTAGCAGATGCGCGGGTTTTTGTGTTGACAGTCGCGCGTCGAGCGCGCATGCATGAATAACACGTTTTTGTCCTACGCATGCGCGCACGCACCAAACTGCTGTAAAGCGCCCTTCAATTTTTGGTTACTTTGTATAGTTTTTGGCCCTTCTGAAGTGTTGTGAAATTAATTCAGTGCCATGAATGACTTCATTGCTGTTTTGATGATGCGGAGTTCTTGTCGCCATGTGCAGACAAAATTTCAGTGATAACAGATGCCCCCTGATGGATGAGGTTAGGAGCATACGTATAGCCAAAATCCATCAATGTTTCTTCTAATGAGAATGTTGTTGTAAGGGAAAGCAATAGTGGGATTGTTCGGAGTGATCCGTTGGAGGAAAAATGAATTGGTATCTTGACCTTCTGAGAGACGTGCAGGAAAAATATACAACTGTGTACAAACGAGGCGGGCATGCCCCATGCTCGTGTGATGTAACTCTGAACGAAGATGACAGAAGTGTTGGTGTAGACAACTGCAGCGCCCTCGGGGGTGGTAATGATAAAGGCAGAAGACAATTCTGCAAAGGAACATACTCTGAATAACAGGCAATGATCGTTGTAATAAGCAGTGACGATGATGTGGGCATTGATGACCCTACCAAGTTCAGAGGTCTTCGGCAAATGACAAAAATAACTGCAATAGTCGCAAAGTAAGACCCACCATAACATGAGAGAGTGTTGGCGTCGAATGTTATGGGGGCCAACAACAGCAGGGAGCAATGGTGTTTCACCCTGT